>PVIY010007163.1:0-83529 GCA_004026745.1 Myrmecophaga tridactyla
CTGGCCTTTTGATCTAATAAAGATGTCCTTTCATGAATTCTCAGCTGGCTGGCTATCTGTGTTTATCTCACTACCCAAAAAAAGGAGAGTGATTTGATGCTGACAGATAGCAGCCAGGAGAGATGTCTTCAGGTTGACCATTGGCATACTAACTTATGTCCCAAGTGGAACACCATTTTGGAAGGCTCCACTGCCCGATGGCATTTGTTGGTGCTGCTTTGCACACATACCTTTTCTTTCTTTTTGATGCTGCCTATGTTGGTCATACCAAATTAAGAATTCATTGAAGGCCTGCAGAGAGGTATGGGCTGAGTCCCTGCAGCCTACTTGATTCATCCACTTGCCTTATTAGTACAGCAAGAGGGGAACAAGGATCTTTACCACTCTTCCATAAAGGAGCAAAGGACTGGATGAGAAGAGTGAAAATTGTTGGGTATTGAAATGCTAGTGATCAATGAAAGCGAGGGGTAAGGGGTATGGTAGATACAATCTTTTTTCTTTCTTTATTTATTTCCTGTGTTCTTTTTATTTCTTTTTCTATTGTCTTTTTATTTCTTTTTCTGAATTAAGGCAAATGTTCTAAGAAATGATGAATATGCAACTAAGTGATGATATTGTGAATTACTGATTATGTATGTTGATGTTTTATTTTGTTTCTTACTTTTTTAATTAATAAATTTTAAAAAATTGTTGGGTATTATCTTGTGAAAATATAGAGGCCCACATAAAATACAGGAGGGCCCATTCCCAGGTCTATGTGCTAGAGGGCTTGGGGGATAAGAACTCAGAGGCCTATAGTTGGTAGTGTCTGCTAAGTCACCCAGAGACCCAAACACAGCATTGTATCCAGATGGGAGCCTCTTACAAAAAAACTGGAGCCTAGATTGTAAGCTTTTATAGCAGTCACACTTAGTCCAGAGTTGTAACTATACTTCTAGATTCTGAGATGTTGTGCTATATGTATATAAGCCAGTATTTCCCAGGAATATTGGATACCTCTGTGATGCCTAATGCTCAGAGCTAGTTATCTGCACCTATGAAAATCAGCATCTTTACATACAGCAATTGTTAAAATAACTTAAAAAAAAAGAGAGATGAGCCTTCCATTAGAGATAAAAACAAAGCCAGACTGGTTGGGACTAATGTAAATCAGAATACAGAGCAAAGGATGATAGTGTATGTATTCTAGAGCTTCACCTATTGTATGAGACCAAAGGCAGAGAGGTTTATTGTGTCTAGAATCTAATTTAATGTAGCACATGATCTAAATTAACCTGCCTGGATAGCTCATTTTAACAATCTAAACACACACAACCCAGAATGGGAATAAGACCTTGTTGTTCTGTATGGCTTAATGTAATACCCAGATACATCCCAGACTATTGTGGGCTGATAATTTAAAAGTTTTGGTAGAATCCCTTGTGGAACTGGAGAAAAAATATGGAACTATTAAATTTCCCTTTATCTGGGTAGCCCCTGGTACTCTCTCAAAATTAGGGACTCCCAAGAAAATAGGCCAAGCCCTGTTTTCCTTGATTTTGAGGATTGCCCATATGAAACTCATTTCTGTAGTGGAGAAGCTAAGCCTACTTATAATTATGCCTAAGACTTGCTTCCAGGAAACCTCTTTCAGTGCTCAGATGTGGCATCTATCTCTTTAAGTCCAACTTGGCAAGGAAAATTGATACCCTCCCTCTATGTGGGACAGAATAGCCAGGGGTGAAAGCCTCCCTGAAAGCATAGGACATGATTCCAAGGATGAGCCTGCCCCTGGCATAGGGGGTCAACAATGCCTTCTGAACCAAAAACTGTGAAAGAAATGTAATAAAATAAGGTATCAGTGGCTAAGAGAGTTCAAATGGAGCCCATAAGCTATTCTGGAGGCTACTCTTATGCAAGCTTCAGCAAGATATTCCTAATTGCCTTGGTTTGCCAAATCCCAACCCAACATCATTCCTGTTAACTTTAAAGTACACCTAGGGCTCTAACTGAGACTCTACAAAAGTTTCATGCACTAAGTTTACATTCCTGAAACTTATAACCTTCAAAGTGTTCATAGGACAGATAAGTCTTGAAACCCACAGAGGCAGGCCCTCCAAGAATATCAATTATTTCCATCTCCCTATCCTACATTGTTGATATCCCTTTTCAACATGAAAAAGTTAGAGTGGGCATACTCCAAACACCCCTATAGATAGGGAGTAGGATAAAAGGAGAAAGATGAATCGTAACAGAGAAGATAGAACTCAACATATGAGTCACATATGAGTGACTGCCAAATCACTATAATGATGTTTCTTTTGGCCTCTGGTGTTTTGGAGCAGCTAGACAGTAAAATCTGAAGTTGTAGAATGGTAACCCACGTCATGGTCAGGTTCATGAGACAACTTGGTGAGGTAGTTTGTCTGGTTGGGCAAGTGCTGGCCTATCTGTTGCTATGAGAACATTTCATAGAATTAAATCATGATCATGTCAGCTGTATCCATTGCTGATTGCACTTGTAATCATCCAAGGGGCATGTCTTCTGCAATGAGTGATGCTTAATCTAATCACTGGAAGGCTTTTAAGGAGGATTCAGAGGAGACAGTCTCTCTTCCTGCTTTGGCTGGTGAGCCTCTCCTGTGGAGTTCATCCACACCCTCCTTTGAAGCCATCAGGCCACAGCCTGCCCTATGGATTTTGGACTCTATGTTCCCATGCTTATGTGAGGTGCTTTTATAAATGTTATATTTATGGATATTTCCTGTTGATTCTGTTTCTCTAGAGAACCCTAGCTAATGCATCTTGGTAACAGGAGTGGTTCTTAAGAAACAGAATTTTTAAAATGGTTTTTATGGTTGGTTTTCTACTCTGATTGGACCCAAAGGCACTAAGGACTCTGATTCCAATAATCAGATTGATACTGCCAATCCATGGGGTGAGTTGGCAAAAGAGATACTCAAACTATCACCATTCGAGTCTTCTAATGCTTCACTGTAAAAAGCCAGGCTCTGGGGGATAATATTTTTGACACCTTTACAGAGTCTTGTGTAAATAAGAGATGTTGGCTGGTTGTTGTTAGATACACTGTATACATTAATGAGTGAGAGGGATGGGCTTAAGGCTTCCAATGAGAAGCTTACATGCCATCTGACAGATGTAGACATTTCTATAAGTGTTCTGAAGAAAAATCTCATATCCTGTAGCCACAGACTTGAGGTCTCTGAAAATCAGACTCCAAATCTTGTTAATAGAGTAGCAACTTTACAACATAAACTAAAATCTCAATCTTGTATGGTGTCTGCCATTAAAGTGAGGGCATTGATTGGAAAGAAATGGAACCCTGAAAAATGGGATGGTGACATATAGATTGATAATGATGTCAGTGGACAGGTTGAAACCCTAAACCATGCTGAGTCTTCTCTAGATAACCCTGTAATAGTGTGCCCTGAGGGCATAGCCACTCCACCTCCAGCCTGCCCTGAGGAGTTGGCCACCCAACCTTCACCTGAAGGAATTAGCCCTAGAGTGATTAATCTTTCTATTAATCAGAAAGATGAAACTGCAAATAAATGCCCTGAAGCAATTGGGTTGGAAGACACTTCTAATTCCTTTCATGACCCACCTCCACCACCCTCATTTCTTCCAGACCTATAGCTAGACTAAAGTCACAACAGACCCCAAAAGGTAAGGTACAAAGTATCACCCATGAGGAGGTACATTACACTTCAAAAGAACTGTGTGAGGCTTCCAACTTATATAGACAGAAATCAGGGGAATATGAGTGGTAATGGATTTTAAGGGTGTGGGATAATGGTGGGAGAAATATAAAGCTGGATCAGGCTGAATTTGTTGATATGGGTCCACTAAGCAGAGATTCTGCATTCAATGTTATAGTTTGAGGGGTTAGAAAAGGCATTAAGAGTTTGTTTGGATGGTTGGTTGAAATATGGTTAAAAAAGTGGCTGACATTACATGAGGTTGAAATGCCAGAACTGCCCTGGTATAATGTAGATGAGGGAATCCAGAGGCTTAGAGAGATTGGAATCTTAGAATGGATTTATCATGGAAGGCCTGTTCTTATGCCCCAGGGATGTCTGGAGGATGAACCTTTTATCAGAACTGTGACTAATAATAAAAATAAATAAAATAAAATAAATTTGTGAGACTAGCACCATCATCCCTGAAGAGCTCTGTAGTTGCACTTCTCTGTAGTCAGATATTACTGTGGGAACAACTGTCACTGAGCTAGAATTCTTAAACACAATGAGGATGGCTGGATCCTGAGTTGGCAGAAGCCAGGTGGCAGTACTTAATCCCCAAAGACAAGATGGACGTGGCTATCATAATAGACAGCAGACTCAAAGCAGGAGTCAAAATAATTTGACTTGTAGAGACTTGTTGCATTGGCTAGTAGATCATGGAGTACCTAGAAGCACAATAGATGGGCAGTCTACTAAATTCTTGTTTGAGTTGTATAAACCAAAGAGTTCTAGGTCAAGTGGACAGAAGTCTAACTTGAATTGCAAAAACACAAAGTCATTGCCCCTTAATTTCCAGACATGAGACAGTTTACAGACCCAGAGCCCCTTGAATGAGGGGGAGGCCAGGTCCTTTTGGGGGAGGACCCTGTTACACCGCCACAAATTTATACTGTTAATCTTCCTCCAAGCCTTCCCCAAGGAGGCTGATGGCCTTTTACTAGGATAACTGTGCATTGGGGGAAAGGAAATGATCAGATATTTTGGCGATTATTAGACACTAGTTTAGAAGTGATATTAATTCCAGGGGATCCAAAATGTCACTCTGGTCCTCCAGTCAGAGTGGGGCTTATGGAGATCAGGTGATTGATGGAGTTTTAGCTCAGGTCCATCTCACAGTGGGTCCAGTGAACCCCCAGACCCATTCTGTAGTTATTTTCCCAGTTCCAGAATACATAACTAGAATACACATACTGAGCAACTGGCAGAATCCCTACATTAGCTCTCTAACTCATGGAGTAAAGGCTATTATGGTAGGAAAGGGCAAGTGGAAGCCACTAGAACTGCCCCTACCTAGCAAAATAGTAAATCAGAATCAATACTGGATTCCTGGAGGAATTGCAGAGATTAATGCCACTCTTAAGGATTTGAAGAATGCAGGGGTGGTGATTCCCACCACATCCCCATTCAACTCTCCTATTTGGCCTGTGCAGAAAACAGATGGGTCTTGGAAGATGACAGTGAATTATTGTAAGCTCAATCAAGTGGTAACTCCAAATGCAGCTGCTGTTCCGGTTGTATCATTGCTTGAGCAAATCAATACATCCCCTTTGGCACATGGTATGAGTAGGACCACCTGAAACAGTTTGCTTTCAGTTGGCAAGGTCAGAAATATACTTTCACTGTCCTACCTCAGGGGTATATCAACTCTCCAGCCCTGTGCCACAATCTTGTCTGTAGGGATCTTGATCATTTCTCCCTACCACAAGACATCACACTGGTCCATTATATTGATGATATCATGTTGATTGGACCTAGTGAGGAAGAAGTGGCAACTACTCTAGACTTATTGCTAAGGCATTTGCATGTGAGAGGATGGGAGATAAATCCAACAAAAATATAGGGGCCTTCAAACTCAATGAAGTTTCTAGGTATCCAGAGGTGTAGGGCGTATCAAGATATCCCTTCTAAGGTGAAGGATAAGTTGCTGTATCTGGCCCTTCCTATGACCAAAAAAAAAAAGGCACAAAGCCTAGTTGGTCTCTTTGGATTTTGGCAACAACATATTCCTCATTTGGGTGTACTACTCAGCCCATTTATTGAGTGACCAGAAAAGCTGCTAATTTTAGTAGGGACCTGAACAAGAAGAAGCTCTGCAGCAAGTCTAGGCTGCTGTACAAGCTGCTCTGCCACTTGGGTCATATGATCCAGCAGATCCAATGGTGCTGGAAGTGTCAGTGGCAAATAGAGATGCTATCTGGAGCCTTTGGCAGGCCCTTATAGGAGAACCAAAATGCAGACCCTTAGGATCTGGGAGCAAAGTCTTACCATCTGCTGCAGACAACTATTCTCCTTTTGAGAAACAGCTTTGGCCTGCTCCTGGGCCTTAGTAGAGACTGAATGCTTAACCATGGGCTGCCAAGTTATCATGAGACCTGAGTTGCCTATCATGAGCTGGGTGTTGGCTGACCCACCAAGCCATAAAGTTGGGCATACACAGCCACACTCCATCATAAAATGGAAATGGTACACATGAGATAGGGCTAGGCAAGTCCTGAAGGCACAAATAAGTTATATGAGGAAGTGGTCCAAATGTCCATAGTCTCCACCCCTGGCATATTACTTTCTCTTTCCCAGACCAGAGCTATGGCCTCTTGGGAAGTCCCTTATACTGAATTGACTGAGGAAGAGAAAATTCAGGCCTGGTTTACAGATGGTTCAGCATGATATGCAAGTACCACCCAAAAGTGGACAGCTGCAGCACTACGACCCCTTTCTGGGGTGTCCTTGAAGGGTAGTGTGAGGGAAAATCCCCCCAGTGGGCAGAACTTCGAGCAGTGCACCTGGTTGTTCATTTTGCTTGGAAGGAAAATTGGCCAGAAGTGTGTTTGTATACTGACTCATGGGCTGTTGCTAATGGTTTGGCTGGATGGTTAGAGACTTGGAAAGACCAAAATTGGAAAATTGGTGACAAGGAGGTCAAGGAAGAGGTATGTGGATAGATCTTTCTGAGTGGGCTAAAAACATGAAGATATTTGCGTCCCATGTGAATGCACCCCAGAGGTGACTTCAGCAGAGGAAGGTTTTAATAATCATGTGGATAAGATGGCCTATCTGTCAATACCAGTCAGTCTCTTTCCCCAGCAACTCCTGTCAATGCCCAATGGGCTCATGAACAAAGTGGTCATGGTGGTAGGGATGGAGGTTGTGCATGGGCTCAGCAACATGGACTTTCCCCCATTAAGGCTGACCTGGCTATAGACATTGCTGAGTGCCCAATCTGCCAGCAATAGAGACCCACACTCAGCCCCCAATATGGCATCATTCCCCGAGCTGACCAGCTGGCTACATGGTGGCAGGTTGATTACATTGGACCACTCCCTTCATGGAAGAGGCAGCGAATTGTTCTAACTGGAATAGATACATACTCTGGATATGGGTTTTCTTTCCCTGCATGCAATGCTTCTGCCAAAACTACCACCCATAGACTTACAGAATGACTTATCCATTGTCATAGCATTCTACAGTGTTGCTCCTGATCAAGGAACACAATTCACGGCAAATGAAGTGCAGGAACGGGCACATGTCCATGGAATTCTCAGATCTTACCATGTTCCCCATCATCCAGAAGTAGCTGGATTGATAGAATGGTGGAATGGACTTTTGAAAACTCAATTACAGTGCAAACTAGGTGGCAATACCTTGCAGGGCTCAGGTAATGTTCTCCAGGAAGCTGTGTATGCTCTGAATCAGCATCCACTGTATGGTGCTGTTTCTCCCATAGGCAGGATCCATGGGTCCAGGAACCAAGGGGTGGAAATGGGAGTGGCACCACTCACTATTACCCCTAGTGATCCACTTGGAAACTTTTTCTCCTTGTCCCTGCAAACTTGAGCTCTGCTGGTCTACAGGTTTTAGTTCCAGAAGAGGGAGAGCTTCCACCAGTAGAAACAACAATGATTCCATTGAACTGGAATCTAAGGCTGCCACTTGGTCACTTTGGGCTACTCATGCCCTTGGATCATGAAGCCAAGAAGGGGATTACTTTGCTGGCTGGGGTGATTGACCCTGACTATCAGGGGGAAATAAGACTGCAACTACACAATGGAGGTAAAGAAGAACTTTCCCGGAATATAGGAGATCCCCTACTGCATCTTTTAGTACTACCACGCCTTGTGATTAAAATAAATGGGAAACTGCAACAATCCAATCCAGGCAGGACTACCAATGGCTCTGAAACTTCAGGAATGTAGGTATAGATCCCCCACCAGGTAAAGAACCATGCCCAGCTGAAGTGCTTTTTGAGGGTAAAGGGAACATGGACTGGGTAGTGGAAGAAGGTAGTGGCCAATATGAACTATGACCTCATGATCTGTTACAGAAACAAGGACTGTAATGTTGTTTTGTTCATGTTATAGTATTTAAGTTGTAAGATATCAAGTTTAAGAATGAATATTACCCAAGAACTTGCACCCTATCCTGGGGAGATTTAATGTGTTTTCAGTTGTATGTAGGACAGTTGAATACTGTCAGGTGAGAAAAAGAAATGTGTCTTTTATTGCTTTCTATTTAGAGGTTAAGTGTGGTTAAAGGTGATGTGTATAGCTGCCAAGTTGACAAGGGGTGGACTGTCATGGTCAGGTTCATGTGTCAACTTGGCCATGTGCTTTGTACAGTTGGGCAAGTGCTGGCCTATATGTTGCTATGAGGACATTTCATAGAATTAAATCATGATCATGTAGCTGCATCCACAGCTGATTGCATTTGTAATCAGCCAAGGAGAGTGTTTTACACAATGAGTGATGCTTAATCTAATCAGTGAAAGGCTTTTAAGGAGGATTCAGAAGAGACAGTTTCTCTTCCTGCTTTGGCTGGTGAGCCTCTCCTATGGAGTTCGTCCAGACCCTTTGTTGGAGTCGTCAGCTACACAGTCTACCCCATGGATTTTGGACTCTATGTTACCAAGTTTATGTGAGACACTTTTATAAATTTTATATTTATGGATATTTTCTGTTGATTCTGTTTCTCTAGAGAGACTTAGCTAATATGCATACCAAATTTTGAAATCTATTCTGTAACTACTTGTTAAAATATGCTATGAAAATTATTGTTCTTCTTTTGTTAGTCTTTTATTTTTGTGTGTAAGTTATATTTCACACAAAAAAAATGGTTTTAAAAATGCCACCTGGAATAAGATCAAATCCTTGGTTCCTTTGGTGACCCACGTCAAATGAGACCCCTGTGGAACAGGCCCTGTCAATCAAAGTGATGAATGCCACAAAATCACCTAAAATAAGGTACTATGGGATTCTGGCTTCTATTTCAAGATCACCTCAAAGAGGGAATTATTCATTATACCTGCTATCTCCCCATACAATAGCCCTATTTGGCCAGTTCTTAAAGCCTTCACCAATGAGGAGTGATTACCCATCAGTTATACCAATGCATTGGTCTTGCCTATAAAAGCTTTTATTCCTAACATCATCTAATTAATAAAAGATATACACAGGAGCATGGGCAATTGCTTTGCTGTGACTGGTTGGACCAACATGGTAACTCAGAGTCAATACCTAAAAATATTCCTTACCACTGCTGCCACAACCTTAACAAATGATCTTTTAAAAACTGGCACTATGTAGCTAATACCCAATTAAGGGTAAATCTAAAGAGAGCCTCCTAGAGGACCTAGCCATATTCCTACATCATTTACAGAAAGGATTCTGGGCAATAGCAGTATATAAAATGCAAGGGTTGGAAGGATTCTGAGCAATAGCACTCCATAAAATGCAATGGCCACCAGACAGTCAAACTCCTGGAGATCATCTAAGCCTCTGAGGGCAAACAGATTCCCACCACCACCAAACACAAGCCCACATCAGACACTAAAACATAGACAACACCTATTAGAATTATGCATGTTCTAGAGGTAACACATCCTACATCTCTCACTCTCATTACAGCCCCTAAACACAATCACATGTACATTTTCCACTTTCCATGGGGAAGTAGCCCCACAATGTGTCTCAGAATTGTCATAAGCCATTTCCCAATCCATGCCCCTTGTCCCACCAGGAACATATTTTAAATTAGTCTTTTGCTACCTCCAAATATGCCTCTTGGAGTTCTTAAATTAAGCATGACAAGTCCTGGCTGTTTATTGAGCTCTTCTGAAAAATGGAGTTGCTTATAAGGCAACAGCTGGTCAGCCTGCACATGCAGATTCCCCTAACTCCATGGGTGAGAGATAACTACCAGCAGGAGCTTAGCACCATCACTGAAGCCTCACTGATACCTGGCAAACAGGATCTTTCCAAATTACAAGAGGATGTGGCTTCCCCCATGTTCAGCCCCTTGGGTGAGATCCTGAGACATTGGCGACGTCACCCTCTTTGCCCATTCCTCTAGCCAAATGGGGAGCCTCTTGGGACTAGCTGTCTGACATGGAAAAGAAGTCAGTATATATCTCTCTCATAGCAATGCTACCATTGTACACAACATAGATTGCTTGAGAGCAACAGCCTATTATTCAGCCTCAAACACCTCATTTTTGGAAGATGGCTATTTTGGGTCTGCACAACAGACAGAGCTGAAAGCAGTCCAATTAGCTTTCCAGGATGCCGTGAGATGCTAGTTGCCCAAACTCCAAATCCTCACTGAATCTTTGCCAGTGGCCAAGGGGCTGGAATGAGAGGCAGGCAGATGAAAACAAAACAATTTTCTCATACAAGGAAAGCTTTGTGGAGGGCCTCCATGTTTGAAAGCAATTTGTAGCCTCACCCATTTCCACAAACTCTCAACTCACTGCACTGGAGTCACTGTTCAATGACACTACCAATAAACCATCAAAATTGCCAAAGGATGGAATTAACCCAAGTGTCTATCAAAGATGCATGGATAACCAAATCTGATATGTACATACCATGAAATATTATTCAGCCCCAGGGAGGAATGAAGTTCTGATACATGTGTCAATGTGAATTAACCTTTGGGACATCATACTAAGTGAAATAAGCCAGACACAAAAGGACAAATATTGTATGAACTTACTGATATGAAACAATTAGAATAAACAAATTCATAGAGTCAGAAACTAGAATATAGATTACCAAGGGAGAATGGGGAGTCAATTATTAGTTGGTACACAGTTTCTATTTGGGGTGATGAAAAAATTTTGGTAATAGATTGTGCTGCTGGTAGCACAACATTATGGATATAATTAATATCACTGAATTATATATTTGAATGTGGTTAAAGGGGGATTTTTTTGTTTTATTTATGTTAGTGTAACTATAATAATATTGTTTCCCTAATTATATAAAGGTAATACACTAATACAAAGTATTAATAGAGAAAATTGTCCAGAGGGTTAAATGAAAACTATTTTCTGAATGATTTTTCTGTAAACCTACAACTTCTCTAGTTAAAAAATTATAGACAAGTTACAGACATGGAGAAGATATTTGTAATACATCTGAAAAAAAACTCTTACATCTTAATAAGGCAACCTATTTTTTAATGGGCAAAAATGTACAAAAGATTTAACAGATACTTCATAAAGAAAATATATGACTGGTCAATAATCACCAAAAAAATAATTTTCAATATTATTAGTCATTGGGGATACAAAACAAAAATAATGCATATTTCTTCACAGTCACTAAATATCTAAAACTTAAATGACATTAAGTGTGAGTGAGACTATAGAGCAACTAGAATTCTTATACATTGCTGGTGAGAGTGTACAGTATTAGATCCAGCATTCTCCTAAATTTGAACAAATACTTACAGCTGATCCAGCAATTTTACTCTTAATATTTATTCAAGAAATATGAAAACATATGTCCACAAAAATGCCTGTACACAACTGTTCATAGCAACTGTTTTAGTTTGAAAAATTTACCAGAATGCAATATGCCAGAAATGGAATGGATTTTAAAAAGAGGAATTTTATTAACTTGCTAATTTACAGTTCTAAGGCCATGAAAATGGCCAAACTAAGGCATCCAAGGAAAGATACCTTGATTCAAGAAAGGTCAATGAGTTCAAAACAGCTTTGTCAGCTGGAAAAGCACACGGTGACATCTGCTAGCTTTGTCTCAAGGCTTCTTGTTTCATAAGGATTCTCTGAGACTATTCTCCTTCTGTATTTCCAAAGATCTCTGGCTGTGTGGGCTCTCTTAGCTCTGTTGACTCTAAAGCATTTTCCAAAATGGTTCCCTCTTAAAGGGCTCCAGTAAGCAACCCTACCTTGAATGGGTAGAGACACATCTCCCTAGAAACTAGGGAGTTAACTTTGTCTAAGCAAAAGTTACCACTCACAAATTGGGGGGGGGGGTCACATCTCCATGGAAACAATCAAAAAGATCTCATCCAGCAATATTGAATGAAGATTAAAGAACTTGGCTTTTCTGGGGTACATAATAGATTCAAACTAGCACATTCCACCCTCTGGACCTCAAAAAGACATCTTCTTTCCAAATGCAAAATACATTCATTCCATCACAATATCACAAAGCTTTCAACCATTTCAGTAAGAATACAAATACAATACGAAGTCAGAAACAGTACAAAATCTTAACAAAGTCAGCTACAGGCATGGTCTGTCCTAAGGCAAAATTATTCTCTGGCTCTGGACCTGTAAAACTCAGAACAAGTTATCTGCTGTCAATATACAAAGGAGGGACAGTCATAGGATACGTATTCCCATTTTCATAGGAAGAAATTGGAAGGAACACAGGAATAATCAGACCCAGACAGTTCCAAAAAACTCCAGGGCAAACTCCAATAGATTTCAAAGTCTGAGAATCATTTATCCTTGGGGCTTTTGAAAGCAGCAATCCCACCCTTTCCAAGGGACTACATAGCAGCCTGGCTCTCTCCAAATGCTGGGGTGAGAATTGCAACCTTGAAGGACCTTGGGGAGCCCATCTTTAACTTGGCTCCACCCTTTCCATGCATCAGGGCAACACCTGAGCCCTCTGCCAAATTCAGGGCACACACTCAACCTCCTCAGAACAATGCAGTGGCAGCAAGGCTCTCCCCAAACTCCAAGGAATGTGCTCCACCTTCTTTGAGGTGGCATGGGATGCTGAAATGCCTGCCTCCTGCCTTTGAGGCAAACTCACCCTCTGCAAGTGCATAGGTGGGTCTGCTCTCCTGGCCCAAAGTTTCTTGGTTTCTATGGTTTTGCCTCTGGAATTATTTTTCCTTCAATATGTCCTTTTTTGTCCCTTTTAGTTCAGACTGGTAATGTTTTTTTTTATACAGATCTCACAGCACTCTTGTTGGTTTTCTTTGCAGTACACTGGGATCATGCCCATCAGACCAAAGGACTTTCCACAAATCTTCCTGGATAACTCCAATTTCCATCCTGGCTTTTTCTGAAATGGCTGACTGTTTCCATGTTTTGTTAAATCCTCATATGCGGCACTATTCTCTGGAGTCCCCCTTTCTGGAAGCCCAGAATTTTCCAGAATATCAATTTCTGGTTTCTTTGTACCCGAGATTCAGTTCTCAGTTTATCTCTTTACAGTTGCATTTCGCTATAAGCTACAAGGAGAAGCCAGGATGTACTTTCAGCATTTAATTTGGAAATCACTTCTGCTAAATATCCAAGTTTGTGGCTTTTAAAATCTGCCTTCCATCTAAAACCAGCAGTCGATTTTGCCACTTTAAACAAGGATCACCTTCCTTCCAGAATTTGGCAGAGGGCTCAGGTGTTGCCCTGATGCATGGAAAGGGTGGAGTCAAGTTAAAGGTGGGCTCCCCAAGGTCCTTCAAGGTTGTGATTCTCACCCCAGCATTTGGAGAGAGCCAGGCTGCTATGTAGTTCCTTGGAAAGGGTGGGATCACCTTCCTTCCAGTTAGCAATAACACATGCATCATTTCTGGCTAGGGCCTTATCACAGGTATCTTTAGAGTCCACATTTTTACCAACAGTCTCTTCAAAGACTTCTAGACCTTCTCTGTCAAGCTCCTCATAAGTCCTCCAAAATCTTCCCCTTATTCATTTAAAAAGCCTTTCCAACATGTTTGGTATTTGCAAACCACAGCACCCCACTTCTCTGGTACCATTATCTGTTTTAGTTTATAAAAGCTGCTGGAATGCAATGTATCAGAAATGGAATGGCTTTTTAAAAGGAGAATTTATTAAGTTGCAAGTTTATAGTTCTAAGGCCGTGAAAATGGCCAATCTAAGGCATCCAGGGAAAGATACCTTGATTTAAGAAAGGCTGTTGGGTCCACAACACCTTTGCCAGTTGGAAAGACACATGATGATATCTGCTAGCTTTTTCTCCTGGCTTCTCATTTCATAAGGACTCCCTGGGTATTCTCCTTCTGTATTTCCAAAGATCTCTGGCTGTGTGAGCTCTTTTGCTTTTATTAGTTCTAGAGCTTTTTCCAAAATGGTTCCTTCTTAAAGGGCTCCAGTAAGCAACTCCACATTGATTGGGTAGAGACATATCTCCATGGAAATGATCTAATCAAAAGTTACCACCCACAATTGAGTGGGTCACACCTCCATGGAAACAATCAAAAACATCTCACCCAGCAATACTGAAAGAGGATTAAAGAACTAGGCTTTTCTGGGGTACACAACAGATTCAGACTGGCACAGCAACTATATTCCTAAATCCCTCTGTTTGGAAACAATTCAGATGTCCACCAGCAGAAGAATGGATAAACAAATTGGGGTATATTTATGGCATGGGATACCACTCAGCAATCAAAAGGAATGAGCTACTGGTACAACAAAATGCATCAATCTCAAAGACAGTATGCTGAAGAAAAGAATCAAGATACAAGAGCATGGTACAGGATACAGTACAGGGTCAGTACTTTCATGAAACTGAGTGATTACTTAAATTGCACGGTAAGTACCTTGCTTGCATCACCCTAGTCCCAACCTGAAAGTGCTCACTGTATAACTCCATTTATATGAAACTCTAGAACTGTCAAAACTAATCTATAGTGACAGAAAGCAGATTAGTGACTGCCTTGGGCCAAGAATAAACAGCATTTACTGCAAAAGGCTTAAGGAAACTTTTAAGGGTGATGGAAATATTCAGTATCTTGATTGGAGTACTAGCTGAAACACATCAAACTGTACATTTATGAAAGGTGCATTTTACTTTCTATATATTATACCTCAATAATGCTGATTTTTAGAAAAAAAGAAAAAGACATTGCTCATGTGTCCCTTCCTCTCTTCTGCCTTGCTGTAAGTCAGAATGTGCACATAATATAGCCAACTGTAACCATGGCAGAACAACAAAGAGAAGAAAACTGGATTTCAGGAGCCCAACTGCCCCCAAGTGCTGGACAATTCATCTCTGGAGAGAAATAAGCTTCTATTCTGTTCAAGTCTCAGTACTTTAAGTCACTTGGTAAAATAGCTCAGCCTGAGTCCTAAATAACACAATTAATTACAATTGAGTATTTTTAGCAATCACTTTCATGTGTTTTAGCCTTACCCATTTCAAATAGATTATAAATTCCTCATGAGGCAGATCTACATAAAATGAGTCGTATTCCCCAAACCATTCAGGAGCTACAGATTCATCACTTACAACCACTCTTCATACATATCTTCTATCACCAAGAATGCCTTGGTTAATGGAAGCACTGTAGAGGTGGCCAATACATTTTGGCTGCGTAACTAGTGCCTTCTGTATTCCAGGAATATCCACCAATTAAGCAACCACAGGAGACATTTCATAGTCTCCTACAAAAAGAAAAATGAGAACCTTGAAAAAGAAGAATCAACAGTGTGAAAAAGATAGTTGAGAACACAATGAATTGTCAAAGCAATGGTTAATGATAATGTTGAGAAGTCAACAGAATCCATATGATATCAAAATAATCTAATCATCTCAGGAGAAAAATGTCATTGTGTGGATTTTATAAATACCACTGCACCACACACACACACACACACACACACACACACACACACATACACACGATGCTTTCAACTTTTAAATTATTTCATTTGTACTGCATAAACAAAGCACCCCTAATCTCCTAGAATCTCCCCTCTAACCATGAGAATCTAAATTCACTTATACTTTGAGAGGTTGGGGGAAAATAAGGATGATGGAGTTTACCTGATGGCTATGGCATTTCCGAGAATAGCTTTAATGTCATTTCCTCCTCAAAAATGTATAAGAGGAAGGAAGGGGGGCCAATTAGTACCATAAACTGATGACTGATTCTTTTATAAATTATTGAGCATGTACTGTTCATAAGGCTTTGTTACAAATTCCAAACCAATAAAGATAAATGGGCTGAAGCCACTTCTTATAAATAATAATCTCATGATCAATTATTTTTTTACAGAAGGAGATGTGTGTTACCTTTGTTACTTTTCAAAAGATTGGCAAATCTCACAATCACTTCAAGGGCTTGAAGTTTTTATGTATAAGCCACTAAATGAGCAAAGGGATAGGATGGACTTAAAAGTCAGGAAACCCTGCAATCAACAGTGAATAATCATTAGATATTGTTTCATCAGAAACATTTTCACCAGATTTTTCATTAACCAGAATTCACTGTAGAAAGCAGAACATTTCCAGTTGTAGACTGATCAACTCTGTTTTAAAAAATTAAATGCTATTTAAAATGTTTAATTATTTAAGAAGTCAAAAATAAGTATGTTTTGGCTTGAAGCAATTCTGAACCCCAGAAAAGGCCATGTTCTTTCAATCCATTCCTGTGGGTGCAGGTGAAAACTTTTGGTTAGATGATTTCAATTGAGATGTGACCCACCCAATTCCAGGTGAGTCTTTATCCCTTACTGGAATTCTTTCTAAGAGGATAAAACACATACCAAAGCTAAGAGATGAAACTGAGAGAAGCTCATGAAAAAAGCCCCAGAGAAGCTGAGAGACAAGGACACACCCACAGAAGCTGAGAGAGGAAACCACTGAAGCCATAAGCTGAAAGCAGCAAAAACTGGGAGAGAAGGACCAGTAGTTGCCAGCCATGTACCTCCCCATGTGACAGAGATGTTCCAGATGCCAGTAGCCTGTCTTCAGAATCCAAGTATCATCCTGTTGATACCTGTTGATGCTTTGAGTTGGACATTTTCATGGCCTAAAAACTGTAAATTGTGAGTTAATAACCCCCATTGTAAAAGCCAACCCATTTCTGGTATTTTGCATTCCAGCAGCTTTCACAAACTGAAACAAAATTAAGAATTCACTGACAGAATAGTCATTTCTTTTTCCTTCCTCCTATATCAAATGTAAACTACCCATTATTAGCCAACTTTGAATGAAGGAACAAGAACTGAAACATACAACCCCTCAATTCTTAAGAAGATACTTTGTTGTCTCTATCTCATTTCCTCTTTTTAACTCTGAGAACTTAAAGAAAAATAAAAAATATATATGCATGCACTGTATGAAATCATAGATACTCAGAAAGACCTCTGCTCTTAGAAACATTTTAATCATGCTCACAGGCATGGTTTCCTGCAATGCAGTCTATTTTTTTATAAAACAAAAACACAAGACAATGAACCTAATTCTTCATTAATCAGAAGCAATGGTTCCCTCCCATGGCATCTTTAGGAAACAGAAGGAAAATACTTTCAAATACACATAAACACACACTTACATATACTTTCCTCCTTGATTTTCTTCTCAGATTGGCTAGTTATGGCAATGACAGGATACAAAGCTCCTGGCAAAAAGATTTCTTTGGCTTCACAAATTATTAAGTCCTCTGGAATCTCTCAAGAGCCCCTTACCATCAGCATGACTCCTCATCCTTTCCATCCTCTGCCCTTTTGGGGTAGAATAAATCTTCCCTATGTGCATACAGCCAAAGAGGAAATTTTCACTCTTTTGCCACATGCTTTCACCCTTCTACCTACACTTCATATCTTACCTTCATTGCCTCCACCCCCAAGAGGGGAGAAGTTACTAATCTAATTAGTGGAGTCAGTTTTTAGATTAAACTCAGGCACATAGAGTGACAGTATCTTGAAAGCCAAGGCAGAGCCCTTATGTATTCTTCTTGTCTCTACCTGGAAAGCCAGCCAAGACAAGGCTTTGATGCTCTCCTCCTTCCCTAGCAGCTACAATCAGCTCATTCACTTTCATTCTCTCTCTTTCCATATCCATCCTCCTTCCCTTCCACCTTTCCTGCTCATAATTATGGGACTTTTATATTTAAGAGAAATCAAAGAGCCTCACTTGGGTCTGGAACACAACTTTCATAAAGCAAGATTATTGGATAATTATCAAAGATTAATAAGGTGATAAGTCGTTTCCCATGTGGCTATTGTTTGCTGACTGAATGCTCCTTCAGTTGGGAACTCCCAAGGAAAGGAAGGTGAAAGTTGGGATTCCCAAACACTATCATGAACACCTAAGAAGCAGGACTAACCTCCCCTCCCTCTTACTTGCACTGACCAGACTGCAGTACCTGGAACAGTCATACCTTTATCTGTATGATGCTATATGTTCCAGTTTGTTAAATGCTGAAGGAATGCAATATACCAGAAAATACCTTGACTCAAGAAAGGCTAAAGGCTGATGTCTGTCACATGGAAAGGTATGTGGCTGGCATCTGTTGGTCCATGTTCCCAGTTCTGTTGCTTCCAGTTTCTGAGTACAGTGGTTTCCTCTCTAAGCATCTGTGGGCCTTCATTTAGTTCCTCTGGGACACAACTCTGGGTTCTGGCTTGCTTAGCATCTCATGGGAAGGCACATGGTGACATCTACTGGGCTCTGCATCTCCAGATTTCTGTGTCTAGGCATCTGCTTTCTAAGAATCTCTAAATGTCTGTGTCTCTATTGATCCAGCTGAGCTTCCACCAAAATGTTTCCCCTTTTAAAAGACTCCAGTAAGCTAATTAAGCTCCACAAGGAATGGGTGGAGTCACATCTCCATCTAATCAAAATGTCACTCCCACAAATGGGTGTGTCATGTAGCCATAGAAACATTCTGATCAGAGGAAATATCCTACAATATTGGATCAGGATTAAAAGAACATGGCTGCCCCCATAGATTGGATTTAGGATTAAAAGAACATGTCTTTTCTGGGGTACATTATGATTTCAAATCAGCACATATGGTAAGGTACATGGAAGCCTCTCCTGGTTTCTCCCTTCCCATTGATTTCAGCTTCTCTATGCTTCCTCTGTGATTTTCTCTCTGAATCTCACTCTGCTTATAATGGAGTCCAGTACTAGGGTTAAGAGCCATTCTGAAACCTAGAATAGGGAGGGAAATCTTGTTATTCTGTACAGGGTATTGTAATACCCTGACACATTCCAGGGTATGTTGGACAGAAAATCTAAGAAGTGTTTGTAAAATCCCTTGAGGGATTGGAGGAAAAAAATGGAACCATTAAAACTTCCCCACCTGGGAATTCCTGATGTTCTCTCAAGTATTAGTCACTCCTAATGTAATATGTCAAGCCCTCGATCTTGGGACTTGCCCTTATGAAACTTATTTCTGTAATGGAGAAGCTAAACCTACTTATAACTATTCCTAAGAGTCATTCACAGAGAACCTCCCGTTGCTCAGATATGACCTCTGTCTCTCTCTAAGCCAAACACTGCAAATAAACTCACTACCCTCCCCTTGATGTGGGACATGTGTAAGTCTCCCTGGCAACATGGGACATGATTCCCAGGGATGAGCCTGGCCCAAGCATTGTGGGATTGGTAATGCCTTCTTGACCATGAGAGGGAAGAAAAATGAAATAAAATAAAGTTTCAGTGGCTAAGAGATTTCAAATAGAATTGAGAGGTCATTCTGAAGGTTACTCTTATGCAAGCTTCAGCCAGATATTGCAAATTGTCACAGTATACTAAGCCCCAAACCAACAGCATTCCTGAAAACTCTAAGGAATACCCTGGATGCTATCTAAGACTTTATAAAAAGTTTCACCTATTGGGGGGTGGGCCACAGTGGCTCAGCAGGCAGGAATGCTTACCTGCGATGCCAGAGGACCTGGGTTCGATTCCCAGTGCCTGCCCATGTAAAAAAAATTAAAAGTTTCACCTATTAAGTTTATTTTTTCAGAAATGTAAAACCTCAAGATGGCTCCTATGCCAGATAAGCCCTGAAACCCAGAGATGCCAGTCTCTCCAAGAATATCAACCAGTTTCATCCCTCTACCCCATAAGGTTGACACCCCCTTTCCAGCATCAAGAAGTTAGAATGGTCATTGTCAAGATATCCCTGAAGTTTGAGAGAATGATTAAATGAGAGGGAGGAGTTATAACTGAGAAGTTAGGAATCAACAAATGATTATACCTAATATTTCTTTTGAGTTTCTAGTGTATTAAAATAGCCAGAGTGAAATACCTGAAATTGTTGAACTGTAATCCAGTAGCCTTGATCTCTAATAATTTTTGTATAATTATACAGCTTTCATCTTGTGACCATGTGATTATAACCTACATCCTCAGTATAAAAAGATAAATATACTGCAGTAGAAGAGCCTAGAAGTTCACCTCCTCAGGATCTCCTTCAGCCTATAAAATGGTTCACTTATAAAGTGGTTCACCTAGGGGACCTCTGTAGAATCCTTGGACTCAATGGCATATGGTTTAAAAAACAGTGGTTTTAAATAACACCCGCATATTATTATTATTATTTTGATTTGCTGTGTATATACAAATATAAATGCATTCATATCTTTAATGCATAAAGATGAGTTTAAACTAAATTTTCAGTAAAACTGTGGTCTCTCTACAGTCTAGAGATTATTGAGAGCTACTTAAATTTGGAAGCATCCAACCTTGGGAACATTGTCTTGATAGGTACATGAGACTATGGAGCCATAAAGAACTGGCACCCTGATATAGCCCAGCTCCATGTGGGCCAACTAAAGAATATTCATTCTCTATTTAAAGGCATTCCTTGAATAAAAGTTTATTTGAATCTCTAAGAATAGCTTTGGTAAAACAAAAGAAGGGGAAGTAGGACAATAAAAAAGACCAAAGTAAATCTAAGGTTAAAACACATCTCTTGCCTAGGTGAATTAATCATTTATTGTTCTCTGTTTTTTTTTTTAATTTATTGCTTTTGATTTTGCTTTCTTGCCTGGATATTTGCCATGTAGACATCTTTATCAAACAATCCACAATAATATCTCCATATGTGATTTTATCTGAGCCCATGGATGTGAAATATTCAGAGGTCTACTGAGATTACTATCGGGGGTGGATAGCAGAGCATCATGATAAATGATCTGCAACAAACTTTAAACTAAGTCCCCAAAATGTTAGCCTTAACTCAATAGTAATGCATAACGGAAATGAAATCAGAATTATTTATCCATTTTATCTGACAATTTTTTAAGGATTAAGGAAAATAGGAATAGCAGACTTAGATCAGTGCTTTACATTCAAACAAGTCAGGAGTAAAATGAGCCTGTTGGTTGTACTTTATTAATCCATTCTTAGACCCAATGGAAAGATTAACTCCACATACAAAACACTGACCCATTTAGACTTAAAAATAAAAACCAAGTAAGAGGCCAGACACCTCTTCAGAAGCCTTTCTTTAGTTGAGAACCTAAGGGGAAATGTCACTAATACTCTCTAGCCATCCTTTCCCTTTCAACAACAACAGGGCTGTCCTCCCCACTTACCGTCAAGATTCTGAGGCCCAGATGCAAAGACATCAAGCCAGAGCTCTCTGAATTTTTAAGGAACTGAGAACCAAACAGCTGTGGAGATTTGGAGGAGGAAATGCTGTATTTCTTTTTCCAATGAAAGTCACTCCAGGGAAATGCCCTTCCTATTCAAATTAAAACCAGAAATGGCAGAGACTGCATTTTTTTTAATTTTTAGAAAAGCATTCTCTTCAGGTGCCATGAAAAGGGTAGTCATTTTCAAATTTTCTAGGAATAATTTACAACATCTGGTAAGTCCTTTGTAGATCTGAGGTTTTTCATGCAATAACTGGATTCAATCCAAGCACAGAAATGACAAAAACCCACTTTCAATCAAGGCAACCCATGACGATATCCTCCAGGGAACTAAAGGGTGAGAGTTACAAGGTGTCCACGGGATTCCACAGAGCAGAGGTGTGTTTGGCTAGAAAATACATTTCAAAGGGCTTTATGATTGCAGTTACAAAAACCACCATTGGGAGGAACACTAATATATACTTAGCTGGGAATTTGGGGGAGGGGTTGCCAGTGCAGTATGGAGATAACAAAATGGAATTACACAGTTAGCTAAACAAATTGTCTGTTGCCACATCTGTTACCTCCAATTTCTCCTGGGGTCTTTGAATAAGTCTCAGAAAGAGAAAATAGGAAAAATACCATGTCTTTATTTCTCTAGAAGAAAAAACATCTGATTTCTTCCTTTTAATAAATCCTCCAAGCGAAAATAGGAAAAAAAATGACATTTAATGGTCTCATAAGTTTTCCTCTAAAGTCTCTTGTGATTCCTTCTACCTTTCTAGTTCAGACCCAATAGTCTAATTATCCAAGGGTTTCTGCTAACCTGTTGTTCAAAGCAGTAGCACGAGATCATGTAGAGTGAAGGAGATAGATGAAAAATTTCCAAATATATATATACATATCTCCTTACCATCTGTGCTGGCTTGAAAGGATGTATGTCCCCTAGAAAAGCCATGTTTTAATCTAAATCCCATTTCATAAAGGCAGAATAATCCCTATTCAATACTGTATGTTTGAAACTGTAATCAGATCATCTCCCTGGATGATGTGCTTTAATCAAGAGTGGTTGTTAAACTGGATTAGGTGATGACATGTCTCCACCCATTTGGGTGGGTCTTGATAAGTTTCTGGAGTCCTATAAAAGAGGAAACATTTGGGGGAATGATGCAATTCAGAGAGAGCACAACAGAATGACATAGCCGTGAGAAGCAGAGTCCACCAGCCAGCGACCTTTGGAGATGAAGAAGGTGCATGACCCCCAGGGAGCTTCTTGAAACAGGAAGCCAGGAAAGAAAGCTAGCACTTGACACCATGCTGGCCATGTGCCATTCCAGACGAGAGAGAAACTCTGACTGTGTTCACCATGTGCCTTCTCACTTGAGAGAGAACCCTGAAATTCATCGGCCTTCTTGAACCAAGGTATCTTTCCCTGGATGCCTTAGATTGGACATTTCTATAGACTTGTTTTAACTGGGACATTTTCTTGGCCTTAGAACTGTAAACTAGCAACTTATTAAATTCACCATTTTAAAAGCCATTCCATTTCTGGTATATTGCATTCCTGAAGCTAGCAAACTAGAACACCATCTCAACTCATAAATGCTGCATCAGTTAAATAATCCTCCCCAGCCAGCTTACCTCCAAGATAATATTCCATAAGGCTTATATATACTGCTAACATTCCTTCTAGTAACATACAATATGCAAAACATCACTTTTCAACCACATTCACAAACATAATTCAGCACTGTTAATTACACTCACAATAGTGTGCTACCTCAACACTATCCATTTAAAACATTTACAATCAACCGAAATAGAAATTCTTCACAAATTAAGCATTAGCTCCCCTTCTCTACCCCAATTCTGTCTTGTGATAACCTATTTTCTAGATTCTAACTCTATGAGTTTGGTTAATATAATTAATTCATATTAGTGAGATCATACAATAATTGTCCTTATGTGTCTGCCTTATTTCTCTCAACATCATGTCCTCAAGGTTCAACCACCTTATCACATGCATCAAGATTTCATTGCTTTTTACAACTTTCTATTGTATGCATATAGCACATTTTGTTTATCCATTCATTGGTTGATGGACACTGCAGTTGCTTCCGTCTTTTGGCAGTTGTAAGTAATGCCACTTTGAACATCAGTCTGCAAATGTTTGTTCAAGTTCCTGCTTTCAGTTCTTCTGGGCATATACCTAGTAACAGGATTGACAGATCATTTGGCAATTCTATATTCAACTTCTGAGGAACCACCAAACTGTCTTCAACAGCAGCTGCACCATTTTACATTCCCATCAACAGTGAATGAGTGTTCCTATTTCTCCACATCCTCTCCAATACTTGTAATTTCCTGTTTTTTTTAAATGGCGGCCATTCTAGTGGTGTCAAATGATATCTCATTGTGGTTTTGATTTGCAATTTCTAAATAGTTAGTGATGTTGAGCATTTTTTCATGTGCTTTTTAGCCATTTGTATTTTCTTTTTTGGAAAAATGTCTATTCAAGTCTTTTGTCCATTTTTAAAATTGGGTTATTCATCTTTTCATTGTTGAGTTGTAGGATTTTCTTATATATTTTGGATATTAAACCCTTATTGGATATGTAATTTCCAAATATTCTTTTCTCTTGAGTATGTTGCCTTTTCACTTTCTTAACAAAGTCCTTTGAAGAAAAAAATTAATTTTCAAAAGCATCCATTTATTTATTTTTTCTTTTGTTCTGTGCACCATAGGGTGTAAAGTCTATGAAACCAGTGCCTACCACTAGATTTTAATGCTTTCCTATATCTTCCTCCAGGAGGTTTGTAGTCCTGGTTCTTATATTTAGGCATTTGATCCATTTTGAGTTAATTTTTGTATATGGTATCAGATAGCAGTCCTCTTTCATTCTTTTAAATATGGATATCTGGTTCTCCCATCACCATTTGTTGAAGAGACTGTCCTGTCACAGTTGAGTGGGCTTGGCATCCTAGTCAAGTACCAACTGACCGTAGATGTAAGTGTTTATTCTGAACCCTCAATTCTATTCTATTGGTAAATATATCTTTATGCCAGTACCACACTATTTTGACAACTGTACCTTTTTAATATGCTTTAAAGTCAGGAAGTGTAAATCCTCCAACTTCAATCTTCTTTCTCAGGATGTTTTGGGTATTTGGAACCCCTTACCCTTTCAAACATATTTGATAATTGGCTTTTCCGTTTATGCAAATAAATGGAATTTTGCTTGTGATTGTGTTGAATCTGTAAATTAATTGGGTAGAACTGACATTTTAATGATATTTAGTCCTCCAATCTATGAACACAGAATGTCCTTTCATTTATTTATGTCTTCTTTTATTTCTTTTAGCAACGTTTTCAGTTTTCTATGTACAAGTCCTTTACATCTGTGATCGTCAGATTCATGCGTCAACTTGGCCACATGGTGGTGCCCAGTTGCCTGGTTGGGCAAGCACTGGCCTGTCTGCGGCTGCAAGACATGTCATAGACTTAAATGATGACCATGTTGGCTGCATCCACAGCTCACTGCATTTGCAATCAACTATGCAGACTGTCTTCTGGAATGAGTGATGCTTAATCTAATCACTGGAAGGCTTTTAAGGAGGATTCAGAAGAGACAATCACTCTTCCTGCTTCAGCCAGCCAGCCGCTCCTGACAGTTCATTGAGGACCCTCAATGGAACTGCAAGCTCACAGCCTGCCCTACAGATCTTGGACTCCTGCATTCCCAATGTTGTGTGGGACACTTCAAAAATTTTTTAATTTACAGATATTCCCTGCTGATTCTGTTTCTCTAGAGAACCCAAGATAATACAGCTTTTTACCTGGAGTGGTTTCTAAGAAACAGAATCTTAAAAATGGGTTTTCACAGCTGGTTTTCTACTCTGACTAGACCCAAAGGCACTAATGACCATGCTTGCTGTCATGAGGATGGCACTGACAGTCCATAGGGTGAGATGGCAAAAGAGATAGTCCAAATATCACCATTCGAGTCTGCTAATTATATGCTCATATGAGGCAAGGATCTGGGTAATAATGTTTTTGACACCTTTATGGCGTGTTCTGGAATTAAGAGATATAGAGATGTTAGCTGGTTGTTGTTCAATATGCTGGATACATTAATGAGGGGAGGGGATGTGCTGAAAGCTTCAAATGAAGAGCTTATGCTCTGTATGACAGATGTAAAAGTTTCCATGAGTACCCTGAAGGAAAATCTTCTTTCCTGTATCCACAGACTTGAGATCTCTTAAAATCAGACTCAGAGTCTCATTGTTAGGGTACCAACTTTACAACATAAACTGAAATCTCAACCTTGCATGGTGTCTGCTGTTAAAGTGAGGGCATTGATTGAAAATTAGTGGGACCCTGAAAATGGGATAGTGACATATGGATTAATAATGATGGCTGTGGAGACATTGAAACCTTAGATTGTGCTGAGTCTTTTCTAGATAACCATGTAATAATCTGCCCTGAGGACAAAGCCACCCCACCTCCAGCCTGCCCTGAGGAGTTGGCCACCCAACCCCCACCTGGAGGAATTAGCCCTTCAGTGCCTGTGAAGAATGTAATTGCCCCCCATGGGGAAACAACCCTTGCTCCTCTGATTGGAGTGATTAATCCTGTTTCAACAGATGAAACTGCAAATGAGTGCCCTGAAGTAAATGGTTTGGAAGGTACTTCTAATTCTTTTCATGACCTAACCCCACCACCCCTCTTCTCTTGTAGACCTATAGCTAGACTGAAGTCCCAACAGACCCTAAAAGGTGAGGTACAAAGTGTCACACATGAGGAGGTACACTATACTTCAAAATAACTGCATGAGTTTTTCAATTCATACAGACAGAAATCAGGGAAATATATGTGGGAATGGATATTAAGGGTGTGGAATAATGGTGGAAGGAATATAAAATGGGTCAGGCTGAATTTATTGATGGGCCCACTAAGTAGAGATTCCATATTCAATGTTATAGCTCAAGGGGTTAAAAAGGCATTAACAGTTTGTTTGGATGGTTGGCTGAAACATGGATAAAAGGTGGTCGACATTTACCTGAGGTTGAAATGCTCTGCCCTATATATAACAGGTATAATGTACACAATGGAGGTAAAGAAGAGTTTTCCTGGAATATAGGAGATCCCCTAGGGCATCTCTTTGTACTACCATGCCCTGTGATTAAAAATCAATGGAAAACTGCAGCAACCTAATCTAGGCAGGACTGCCAATGGCTCTGAAATTTCAGGAATAAAGGTTTGGGTCACCCCACCAGGCAAAGAACCATGGCCTGCTGAGGTGTTTGCTGAGGTAAAGGGAACATGGCATGTATATGGAAGAAGGTAGTGACATATATGAAACACAACCACGTGATCAGTTACAGAAATGAGGACTACAATGGTATGAATATTTCTTCCTTGCTCTATAATTAGTATCTATATATATTTATACATAAACCAAATATCTTTGTTTTCCTCTTTATTTTATCCCCTTTATCATATGGCATAAGTTGTTTTGTTTATGTTATAGTATATAAGTTGTAAGATATCAAGCTTAAGAGTGAACATTACCCAAGGATTTGCACCCTATTCTGGAGAAATTTAATGCATTTTTGGTTGTATGCAGAACAGTTGAGTATTGTTAGGCAAGGAAAAAATGTACCTGTTATTGTTTTCTATTTAGAGATTAAGTATGGTGTAAGGTGATGTGTATGGCTGCCAAGTTGACAAGAGGTAGACTGTCGTGTTCAGGTTCATGAGTCAACTTGGCCAAGTGGTGGTGCCCAGTTGTCCAGTTGGGCAAGCACTGGCCTGTCTGTTGCTATGAGGACATTTCATGGACTTAAGATATGAGCATGTTGGCTGCATCTACAGCTCATTGCATTTGCAATCAGCTAAGGGCAGTGTCTTCTGCAATGAGTGATGCTTAATCTAATCACCAGAAGTCTTTTAAGAAGGATTCAGAAGAGATAATCACCCTTCCTGCTTCAGTCAGCCAGCCTCTCCTGAGAGTTTGTTGAAGACCTTCATTGGAACTGCCAGCTCCTGGCCTGCCCTACAGATCTTGGACTCTTAAATCCCCATAGTTGCATAAGACATTATTATAAATTTTATATTTACAGATATCTCCTACTGATTGTTTCTCTAGAGAAACAGTAGCTTTGTTGTAGATTTTTTGGGATTTTCTGTATTTATTGTCAAATGCCTTTTCTGCATCAATTGAGATGATCATGTGGTTTTCCCTTTCAATTTGCCAATTTGGGTTTTTAATTAATTAATTTTCTTGTATTGAATCACTCTGGCATATGTCGGATAAGACTCACTTGATCATGGTGCATAATTCTTTTAATGTGCTGCTGGATTTGATTTACAAGTATTTGGTTGAGGATTTTTGCTTCTATACTCCTAAGTAAAATTGGACTGTAATTTTCCTTTCTTGAAGTATTTTTGTCTGTCTTTGGTATTAGGTTGATGTTGGCTTCATAGAATGAGTTAGGTAGTGTTCCCTCCTCTTCAATTTTTTGGAAAAGTTTGAGCAGGATTGCTATTTAATTCTTTTTAGAATGATTGGTAGAATTCACCTGGAAGCCATCTGGTCCTGGGTTTTTCTTTGTTCAGAGGTTTTGGGTGACTGTTTTAATCTCTATACTTGTAATTGGTCTGTGAAGGACTTCTATTTCTTCTAGTGTTAGTGTGGGTTATTGTGTACTCATAGGAAGTTGTCCTTTTCATCTAAGTTGTCTAATTGTTGACATAAATTGTTCATAGTATCCTTTTATGAATGCTTTACTTATGTGGGGTCAGTGGTAATGTCCCCATTCTCCTATCTAATTTTATTTATTTACATCTCTCTTTTTATCTTTGTCAAGTTGGATATGGGCTTAT
This sequence comes from Myrmecophaga tridactyla, assembly GCA_004026745.1. NCBI lineage: Eukaryota > Metazoa > Chordata > Mammalia > Pilosa > Myrmecophagidae > Myrmecophaga > Myrmecophaga tridactyla. Next base: position 28,222 of record PVIY010007163.1, read on the forward strand.
CTATCCTGGAGAATGATCCATGTATATCCTGAATTTTGGGGTGCAATGTTCTGTTTCCATCTCTTACATCTAGTTAATTTATCATATTATTCAAATTCTCTATTTTCTTGTTGATCCTCTTATCTACATGTTCTGTCTATTGATGAAAGCTGTGTATTGAATTCTCCAAATATGATAGCAATATCTAATTCTCCCTTCAATTTTTCCAGGATTTGCCTCATGTATTTTGGAGCACCATGGTTAGATGCATAAATATTTATGATTGTTATTTTTACTTGGTGGATTCTGCCTTTTATTAATATACAGTGTCCTTTTGTCACTTATACCAGCTTTTGACTTAAAGTCTATTTTGTCTGATATTAATGTAGCTAACCGAGTTCCTTTTCAATACTGTTTGTGTGAAATATAGTTTTTCAACCTTTCACTTTCAACCTATTTGTGTCTTTGGGTCTATGATGAGACTCTTGTAGACAGCATACAGTTTGATGTTACTTTTTTATCCATTCTGCCAATCTGTCTTTTCATTGGGGGGGTTTAATCTATTAATATTCAATGTTATGACTAGAAAGGCAATACTTCAACCATTCTATCCTTTGGATTTTATATGTCATATCTTATTTTTCTTTTTCTACCCTTTTCATTACCCTTACTGGTAATCTTCATTTCTACACTCTATTCCAAGCCTTTCTTTCCTGACTTTTCCTTTCACCCAGCAGAACTCCTTTAATATTGCTTGTAGGGTAGGTCTTTTGTTGACAAGCTCAGTTTCTGTTTATCAGTGAATATTTTTTAAATCTCCTTCATTTTCAAGGAGAGGTTTACCAGATAAATAATTTTTGGCTGGCACTTTTTCTCTTTCAGTACTTTAAATATATCATACCATTGCCTTCCTGCCTCCATGGTTTCTCTGATGAAAAATGGGACTTAATCTTATAACCGTTCCCTTGTATGTGATGAATCACTTTTCTTTTGCTGCTTCATCTTTGGCACTTGAAATTCTGATTAATATGTGTTTCAGAGTAGGTCTACTAGGATTAATTCTGTTTGGAGTATGTTGTGCTTCTTAGACATGTATATTTATATCTTTCATAAGAGTTGGGAAATTTGGGGCCATTATTTCCTCAAATGTTCTTTTTGCCTCTCTTCCCTTCTCTTTTACTTCTTGTTCACCCATGCAACATGTGACACCCATGTTTGTGTGCTTCATATTGTCATTCATTTCCCTGAGACCCTGCTTAATTTTGTCCATTCTTTTCCCTGTCAGTTCTACTGTTTGCTAGATTTTTTTTTCTTTCTTTTTTAACATGGACAGGCACCAGGACAGGCAACCAGGAAGGCACCATGCTTGTCTCCAGCATGGTAGGCAAGAATTCTGCCACTGAGCCACTGTCACACTGCCCTGTTTGTAAGATTTTGATTGTCCTATCTTCTAGTTCTCTTAGTCCCATGAATTTTCTTCTGCCTGTTCACATCTGCTGTTTTATGCTTCTGGTGTCTTTTAATCTCTTCTGTTGTGACTTTCAATCTCATAATTTATGTTTTTTTACACTTTCAAATTCTTCTGTATGCTCACCCCATGTTTTTTTTTTTAATATTCTTATCTCTTTAGCCATATTTTCCTCCATCTCCTTGAATTGATTTGAGATTTGTTCGAATATGAAGATTTTTTGATCCACCCAAGTATATTGGTTAGTCCCTCTGTTGGGCCACCACAGTTCCATCACATCCTCTGTTATCATACTGTCTTTCTCAGTTGATACTAAGCCTTAACCCTTTGCCAGGCACACAGCAGATACTAAAAAAAAATAGGTGAAATAAATAAGTTATTTAATCTGCAAAAGAGAAGGCTTAGGGAGGGCATAACTACCTTCAAATATTTGAGTTATTATCAATAGACAATACCCTCAGGTGTTAGCTCAAAGGCACTGTGCATTTTGGATGGTAGGAAGGAAAAGCTTGGGAGCAATCCTTCATGTAAAAATACATTAACAGTCAAGAATAAAGATTACTTTTCCCTACCAATATGAAATTACTATGTTCTGAAAGTGTTTTTATTTAGTAAAGTATAGTAACAGTATATATTTGCTCTGATCTAGAAATCTCTTTTACCATTATCTCAGGTTTTAGAAGAAGTCAGAAAAATAATAAAGCTCCTTTTTAACTGGTACCTGTGGCAATGGTGTATGAGGGTATCACTTTCATTTCTTGATGCAAACTTAGAAGAGTGGTTTAAAAGCACTATATTTCTCCTTGATAGCATTAATCTTAAGGCACAAATTCTGATTTCAACACTCTTCTCCTCAGTGCTAATTCTAGGCCCAGTATGGACAATTCTTTAAATTTAAGTTCATCATAAATAATGCAACAGAAACCAATCTTCATCCTTTGCTCAAAGTCCCTAAAAAAACACAATAACTTCTGCACTGAAATATTTTCTTGAACATTTCTTGGGGAGGAATGTTTACCTCTATTTGATTCCTATTTACATGAGAGTCTTGCCAGAATTTCTTTACTTTCACCAGTAACAATCCTTTTTTATATACTCATATGAGTCTCTTACTCCTAGGTGAATTCGCACATGACTTCAAAAGAATTTCTGCAGCATCTCTTGGGGGTATAGGGGTAGGGAGACTGTTCTAGTGTGCTAGCTGCCAGAATGCAATATACCAGAAACAAAATGGCTTTTAAAAAGGGGAATTTAATAAGTTACTAGTTTACAGTTCTAAGGCTGGGAAAATGTCAATGTTTCTATCTCAGCTGGAGGGGCACATGGAGAATATGGTGGCACCTGCTGGCTTTCTCATGGCTCTACCATAAAGGGACTCTCTCCAAAATGTTTCCTCTTTTAAAGGATTCCAGTAAGTAACTCCACCTTCAATGGGTGGAGACACACCTCCATGGAAATCATCTAATCAAAAGTTACCACCCACAATTGGGTGGGTCACATCTCCATGGGAACAATCAAAATGCTCCCACCCAGCAATATTGAATGAGGATTAAAGGACATGGCTTTTCTGGGGTCCACCATAGATTCAAACCAGCACAGAGACAAATACCATAATGTCATGCCAATGTTACAACATCCCTATTACACACAAATACCACGTTGGAATATAAAGTTCCTGCTCTATACTCTCGTACTTGTCTGCACTCATCTTTCATAGTCCTATATGTTTGCATGATTGTTTTATTTATGTTTGCCTCTCCCACTTGTCACATAAGGTTAGGTAGAGTTTCTGTCTATTTTACTAAATGCATAGCACCACAATAGATGTCCAGTAAATATTTATAAAGTAAATAAAAGTCCTACAAAGGAAACAATTATAATTCTCCAAACTGATATAGAAAATAAAACATGAGCATCTATGAAATCAGATGTGAACCATGTCCCATTCTACTTCTTCTGCAGTAATATCAACAACAGCATTTTGGAGGGGTGGGGAGGTGGAACAAGGATAAATTAAAACAATTTTTGACTATGTGGTAGGTGGAATAATGGCCCCCCAAAATATCCAGGTCCTTATCCCTGTAATTTATGAATGTTACTTTATATGGCAAAATGGACTTTGCAGATGTGACTAATTTAAGGATCTTGAGATGAAGAGATTGTCCTGGATTATCCAGGTTGACCCCAAATGCACGCACATGAATCCTTGATAGGATGCAGGCAGAGGGAGATTTGACACAAAGGTAAAAAAAAAAAATTTGAAACAGAGGCTCTGTAATGTGATGATGATGCACAGAGAATTGAAGATGCTATGCTGCTGGATCTGACGTAGGTTCCATGCATCAAATAGTACAAGGAATGCAACTTTAGAAACTGGAAAAGGCAAAGAAATGGATTCTCCCCTAGCACCTCCATGCCAATACCTTGCTTTCAGCCCAGTGAAACTGAATTTGAACTTCTGACCTCCATAATTGCAAAAGAATAAACATGTTGTCTTAAGCCACCAAGTTTTGGTAACTTGTTTCACCACCCATAGTGAACAAATACAGACTATAAGTATCGTCTCTTGGTAGTATCTGTGACACTGATTGATAGTTGATATTTGTTGTGGTTTACTACTTACTGTGATGAGTTCTTATATGCATTGGCTCTTTTGAGATTCATATCATCTTTATGATGGGGATACTATTAAATTCTCCAATTTATAGGTATGAAAACCATGTCACACAATTAGCACAGGGAAGAACTGGAATTTGAAGCAAGGTAGCTCAGACTCAGGGCTTGATCCCTTGAACTTTTTAAATTTCTTCCATTCAAGACTCTCGTCTTGACAACACTTCAAGGCTTCATTTTGTCTATTATCATTGTGTCATTCACTTTGAAGAACTGTTCAAATATTCCCTTCTTAGCAGATGGAAAACATGAGTCATAGAGAGTAAGGGTATTCAACAAACCTGTGGCAGACTGGTTGCAGAGCCATTTCTGCTGAATGACTGTCCCATGCTTAAGCAGTTAATCACATATAATGTGGTTTTTTTTAACATTTTTTATTGTGAAATATATACAAAAAAGCAATAAATTTCAATGTACACTTCAACAAGTAGTTATGGAACAGAGTTCACAGTTTGGTATGGGTTACAGTTCCACAATTTCAGGTTTTTCCTCCTAGCACCTCCAAGACACTGGAGACTGACAGAAATGTCAACATATTGATTCAGCAGTCATACTCATTTGTCAAATCCTATCTTCTCTATTATATTCCTTCTCTTTAAATAACATATTTATCTAAAAGCAATACATTTCAAAGTACATTGCAACAAATAGTTGTAGAACAGATTCCACAGTTTGGTGTGAGTTACAATTCCTCAATATTAGTTTTTTATTTCTAGCTGCTCAAAGGTACTGGAGGCTAAAAGAAATACCATTAAAATGATTCAGCACTCATTTGTTAAACCCAACATTCTCTGTATAACTCCATCATCACTTCTGATCTTTCTCACACTCTGTAGGAGTATATGGGTTATGCCCATTCTAACTTTTTTTTCTTTAAACATTTTTTATTGTATAGTATAACACATATACAAAACAAAGAAATAAAAAGGCAATAGTTTTCAAAGCACTCTTCAAGAAGTGGTTACAGGACAGATCCCAGAGTTTGTCATGGGCTACTATACAATCCTTTCATATTTTTCCTTCTAGCTGCTCCAGAATATAGGAGGCTAGAGGACTTAAATACTATTTTATCATCACAATAGACTCTTTTTCCCCTTCTTTTCTTGTGAAGAAAAACATATATACAAAAAAGCTATACATTTCAAAGCACAGCACCACAATTAGTTGTAGGACATATTTCAGACTTTGACATGGGTTGCAATTTCACAGTTTTAGGTTTTTACTTCTAGCTGCTCTAAAATACTGGAGACTAAAAGAGATATCAATTAAATGATTCAGCATTCATATTCATTTGTTAAGACCAATCTTATATGTATAATTCCACTATTACCTTTGATCTTTCCATACCTCTCTTTGAGATTGTTGTTTGGGCTACAACAATTCTAAATTTTTTCTATTGGAAGGGTCTGTCACTAATATGAGGTAGGGAAATGGAAACTATCTGATGTTCTGGAGAGGGTGGGCCAAGTTTCAGGGCTTATCTGGACCAAGGACCCATCTGGAGATTGTAGCTTTCTGGAAAATTACTAGAACCTGGAACCCTTGTGGAATCTTATATATACCCTAGGTGTTCTTTAGGACTGGCTGGAATGGTCCTGGTTGGGGGTTGGCAGATTATGATAGGTAACAAGGTATACCTGAAGCTTGCATAAAAGCAACCTCCAGGGTAGCCTCTCGATTCTGTTTGAACTCTCTCTGCCACTGATACTTTATTAATTACACTCCCCACACACACACACTTGGTCAGGATGTAATTGTTGATCTCATGGTGCCAGGTCTGGATTCATCCCTGGGAGTCCTCTCCCATATCACCAACTTGCAGAGTTAGACTTAGAGAGACTGAGGCCACATCTGAAAAACAACAGAGGTCCTCCAGAAGTAACTCTTAGACATGCCTGTAGGTAGTTTAAGCTTCTCCACTACCTACATAAGCTTCACAAGAGTAAGCTTCGTGATCAAGGGCATGGCCTATTGATTTGGGCATCCCTAAAGTTTGACACAGTATCAGGGGATTCCCTGATGGTAAGGTTTAATAGTTCCATATTCTCTATTCCCTCACTCATAGGACTTTGCCAATACTTTTTGATTATCTGCTTAATATACTCTAGGAGATTTCCAGGCATTACAATAGTCTATACAGGATTAGAGGACCTCTTTCTTATTTCTTATGTAGTGCTTCCTGTGTTTCAGTTGTTCAAATGAGCTATACAGATAGGTTGAATTAGATTATGCACTACAGAAAATTTCAGTTCCAGATCAAATAGACCTTTCTTCCATTGGTCTCAAGGAATATGCGTGGTTCTAAAATATAGACACAGTCTTCCTTACCTCTATGTTCTGAATTACTTTAACCCCAACTTGTTTGGCTTCATTCTTATCTCTAAATATCAGGTTACATATATAAAACAGCCTCTCAAAATCCAGAAATAATCACCACTTCAGACTTACTGTGTCTGCTCTAAAAGCTTACAATCCACAATCTAGGCCCCTGTTTTCTTTTCTTTCTTTTTTTTTTTTTTAACATGGACAGGCACCGGGAATCAAACCCGGGTCCTCTGGCATGGCAGGCGAGAACTCTGCCTGCTGAGCCATCATGGCCCGCCCCCTGTTTTCTTATAAGCTTTTTCTAAAGGTGACCATACTATTTTTGCTTTTTGTGTTTGTTTGTTTCTGGTTTATTTTGCCTCACCAAATGTCCAACATGTTCATTCACATTGTTGCATACCTCAGGACATTGTTCCTTTTTGTAGCAGCCTTCTTTGTCTCTTACTATGTCTTTACATTTAAAGTCTATTTTGTATGATATTAGTGTAGCTACTCCAGTTTTCTTTTGGTTACAACTTGCATGGAAATTCTTTTTCCATCCTTTCACTTTCAATCTATTTGTATCCTTGTCTCTAAAACAAGTCTCCCGTAAGCAGCATATAGCTGGATTATGCTTCTTAATCCAGTCTGCCAATCTATATCTTGTAATTGGTAAATTTAGTCCATTAACATTCAAAATCATTACTGAAAGGCATTTCATGGTTCCACCATTTTCTCTTTTATATTTTATTTGTCAGATCTATATATTCTTTTCCCTCTTTCTCTTTGTATTATTTAAATTACTCTCAGTGGTAGTCTTCAATTCTCTTCCCTCCTACAGACCTCCCTCTCCTGTCTCTTTTTTTTTTTCAGTTGGCAGAACTCCTTTTAGTATTTCTTGTAGGGCAGATCTCTTGTTGACAAACTCTTTCAGTTCATTGTCTGTGAAAACTTTAATCTTTCCCTCAATTTTGAAGGCCAATTTGGCTGGGTACACAATTCTTGGCTGGAAGTCTTTCTCTTTCTGGATCTTGAATGTGCCATACCACTGCCTTCTCACCTCCAGGGAACTAGTTGAGCAGTCTGAAATCAGTTTTATTTTATTTCCCTTGTATGTAGTAGATTCTTTTTCTCTTGCACTTTCAGGATTTTTTGCTTCTCTTCAACATTTGACAGACTGATTAGTATGTGCCTTGGGGAAGGCCTATTTGGATTTATTCTGTTTGGAGTTCTTTGGGTTTCTTTGATTTGTACATTTATGTCCTTTATGAGGGTTGGAAAGTTTTCCCCTATCATATCCTCAACTACTCTTCCTAGCCCTTTACTCCTCTCTTCTCCTTTTGGGACACCAATGATTCTTATATTTGTGTGCTTTGTTTTGTCTATCATTTCCCTAATTTCCCATTCATTTTCTTCCATCTTTTTTGCCATTTGCTGTTTTGAGTCTTTGAAGTCAATTATCCTGTCCTCTATATCACTTATTCTTTCTTCTGTCTCTTCAAATCTGCACATAGGACCTATGCACATGTGTGGGCCTGGGAGCGCCGTAAATGGATGCCCTGAGCTCAGGGAGGATGGGTTGAGACTGTGCAATAGTATGGGGGGCGGAGGCGGGGGCAGCCTAGGTGTGGAGGTTAGTGCCTGCAATATTTATGAACTGGCAACAGCATGCAGGGAACAGAAAGGGGGAGGTAGTGCTCAGGAGATGTGGGTTGGGCTGCACTTGGGGTGGGAGTGTGGGGCCAGTACATGCCCTGGGGACTGGTGGGGTGGGGCTGCCTGAAGCACGGGGAATGGGAGCAGGTGATGGGGTTCAGGTGCATGGGGTATGAGGTAAGTCGCTGGTCACGGGACTGTGCTGTGAGAGTAGTGTGCCCAAGGAACGTGGCCTGGCTTACTTCCTAGTCTTGTGTTCTGGTCCGAGCACGCCTGTGGGCTCCACGGCTCCATGCCTCCACTTCAGGCTCCAGCTTTCTGCCTCTCAGTTCCTCGGCCTCTGCAACCAGGGCTACCACATGTGTTGCAGAAAGCTCTCCCAGGTCAGCCGCACTCCTGAATTGCTGCCTCAGTCACCCTCCTGTCCCTTCTCTAACTTTTCCGTGGAGCAGGGCTAATCTGGAGCTACTCTAGTCGGTCATCTTCCAGGAAGTCGGCCATCTTCCCAGAAGTTCTATAATGTGCTGTTAACACTTCAAATCACTTTATATCTTTTGTCTTTTTTGAGGCATATAATAACTCTTCAAGGTAAGTAAAAATAGTATTGACTTTCATTTAAAAATGGAGAAACTGAAATACAGAGTTAGAGCACAGTACACACATTGCGAGTTTAGGTGGTATTGCAACTAGAGCTCAGGTCTCCTGTTCTCTTACCTTCATCTCTCTCCATGCATTACACTAAGCTATCTTGTAAATGCCCCAGTCATTTACTGGTCAATCTATGAATGACTTCAGAGGTTGGCTCAGCAATGGAGTAGACCTTATCTAAAGATGCACTACCCAATCCACTAGAACGGCTACTGGTAAAAAAAAAAAAAAAAGGAAAATAAAAATTTTGAGGAGAATATTGAAAAATAGAAACTTTTTTGTTGGTGGTGGCAGTGTAAACTTATGCAGAAACATAGTTTGGCAATTCCTTAGAAAGGTAACTAGAGAGTTACTACATGACCTGGGAATACCACTTCTAGATACCCAAAATTGAAAGCAGGGATTTAAATAGAAATTTGCACACTGACTTCGTTCATAGTGGCATTATTCACAATTGGTAAAAGATGGCAGTAATTCAAGTGTCCATCAACTGGTGGATGGATAAACCTGTAGTGCATACATGCCATGGAAAATTATTCTGCCATTAAAAGTAATGAAGTTCTGATAAAATTAACAACATGGATAAACCTTGAAGACATCATGTTGAATGAATAAGCCAGATATAAAAGGACAATACTGTATGATCTCACTGATATGAAATAATTAGAATAACCACATTCATAGTGTCAGAAACTAAAATACAGATTACTGCAGGCCAGAGTAGGGTTAGGAATGGGGAGTTAATGCTTATTAATTGGAACAGAATTTCTGTTTGGGGTGATAGAAAACTGTTGGAAATGGATGTAGTGATGGTAGCACAACATTGTGAATGTAATTAACAACTCTAAATTATATATTTGAATGTGGTTGAAAGGGGAAATTTTAGGTTGTATATATGTTACTAGAATAACAATTAAAAATAAAACTTAAGTATAGGGTGGTGCAACAGTGGCTCAGTGGCAGAATTCTTGCCTGCCATGCCAGAGACCTGGGTTCGATTCCCAGAGCCTGCCCGTGCCAAAAAAACAAAAAACAAAAAAACTTAAGTATAGACATTTTAGCTTGCGAGCCAAGAAGGAGTACCTGGCCATAGTTTTGTGAAATTAGGTGATTATTTTGGGGCCTTATCAATGGACCTAATACTTGCCCCATTTCTGCAAGGATGTCAGCAGCCAGCACCCCTGAAGACTGAAGGAAGCATGCCATCCCCACCTCCTTCCCAGAACCACCCACCACCTGGGCTGACCCCTCCTCTTTTCTGCAGGAAATGGATGGATGGGCAGCAACCTTGGGGCAGGCAGTACCTTGAGGCACTTCACCCTTCTGTCCTTTGGCACATATAACATGATCCTCAGCCACGCCATCAACAGACACAGGACATTTCTCATCTGCCACTGTGACCAGTAAAGATTCAAACAGTGCAACCACAGGGTGGAATTTCGGAATAAATGCTGAACAATCACCCAGTTCCTCTAATATTTCCAGAGAAAAATGTCATTTTTCTTGGCAAGAGGGGACAAAGAATTATTTTTAATATTTCATTCCAGAGGCATAATTTAGGAGTCACTCACTTGGCTATTTGCCATTAAACATAATATTTGGGAAAGCATCCAGTACACTGCCAGTCACATCACATCATCTTGGTCAGTGAGTCTAATTCCCTCTCCCCTTAGAAGAAGCACAGATAATTTGAACAGCATTCTGCATACAGAAAATAAATGATAATTTCTCAATTCATTAGTAGCCTTACAAACTTGTCAAGTTGTCTCCATATTTTAAATAAAAGTGCTAATTGTTCTTTCTTTTTAAAACATGCCAGAGCCGCAATCACCAGCTTCCAGAAAATGTTGCAGCAAATGAAAGCCTCAAGAATAATAGCCAATGCCCAGGTAAGGGTCAAGTCCTTCATATAATTTAACCCTTTTAGTCCTCTCAGCAATATGAAGGCAGATACTATTATTTTCCCCACTTAGCTGTGGAGAGTTGAAACACAGAGAAATTCATTTACCCCAAATCAAGGAGTTAATCCAAGTGAACCCAGGATTAACAAAATCCTTGTGCTTAATCACTCTATTAACTGCCCTCTGGAGAACTGAAGTACTGCCAGAGGGCAAGAAGAAAAAGAAGGAGGCTAGAGATTCACTCAAGAGGGAAACACCCACCTTCTACCCCATCTCAATCCTGCTATCTTTTAGCTCCACTTCTGCCCAATTCTCTCATCTGTTTGCCCTATTCTTCCTAAACCCTTCATCCCTTGGTTTAGATGTTTGACCTGGGTCTCCTTTTGCCAGCTTTTCTCTCCATTTCTGCCTCTCAACCCCTGCTTTTCCCAACTCACTATTCTCTACTTGTCTTCAAAGTTTCTATCTCTATTTTGCTCTAAATTGATGAGTATAATCACTCTACCCCAATGGCACCTCCAGATTTCTCACCTACACAACTTTGTCTCTATGGTCCCTCTGCCTAAAATGGCCCTCCTACCCCTCTCCACTTCTCAAAACCTACGTGCCCTTCAAAATAAAGCTTAATCCAGCTCCCATCTGAAGCCTTCCTTTGCTGAGGACAAACATCACCTATCCAGTTTTCTGTTGTCCACATCCCTTCTGCAAATACTCATTAAGAATCTTTGATATTTCAAAATCCCCCAATCTCACCTAATGCAATGTCTTATATACAATAGAAACCCCATAAGCTGTGGTTAATATTGATCTAATCAAGTATGCCAGCTGTACCCACTCTGTCTCCTTAGTGTCAACTAAAGGTCCCCTATAACATTCATATTCATAAAACCTGCATCTGTACATATTTGCTCTTGTTGCCAGCAAAAAATGCTGCAACTAGCGTTTCATGCAATTGGAGAGGTAATCTATTTCTCACATAGGCAGAGGAGAAGGAAATATCAAATTAATGAAAAGCAGTAATGTTGTGTAATAGTAAGGGGAGGACTTGAAGGGCTGACTCTGAGTCAATCTTAAAAGAGACAACCCTTACCGCAAAGCCTATTTAAAAAGAGAAGAAAGTTAAAAAACAAGTCCTGAAGATACAATGAAAATGTATTTCATAAATTTAATATTATTTAAATTCCTGCTGCATATTGTGAGAGAGTTATATAGAATCACACCTCCTTTTGTTTGTTTTTATTTACCTTCCAGTTCACAAATATGCATTTGTACAGTTCTGGAAAAAAGAGGATATGGAGTTTTGTTTGTTTGTTTGTTTTTGCTTGTGCTAATCATATTTAACCAAGAGGCATTTACTTTTTTGATTTAAACTAAATCCAGATGTTTGACTGGGATGTCAACTGCAACTTTCCCCATTCACAGACCATTGCTAACTATGTTCCTAGCATGCCTGACACTTTTCCTGGGACCTAGAAACACATCCTGTGCTCAGATCCAGGTAGGTGTGTCAGCCTGGCTGGAGAAAACACATTCCCCTAGTAGATAAGGGGGTTCCAGTACATCCCTTCCCCTATTGTCCTAAGCATATGTAAACATTCACTGGAGACAGTCTGACTCTGGTGGGCATGTTTTAAGGATCCAGTTCACAACCCCCATGTGGTATATCTGTCTCTGACAGGGAGGGAGCAAGGTCCCCCACTGTGGCAGCACAGGAATCCCCAGGAGGGGTGCTGTGCATAGAACACCTCCCTGCATCCAGGGATTTAGACCCACTGGTTACGGGGAAACAAGATGCACTAACGAAGCTGACCTTACTCTATCTCTGCTCTACATGAGTAAAACAATTTTCCATTAAATCATGGGTGGGCTGTGCTTGTGTTGGCGACCCCAACACTTATATTAGAATGGATTGACATCTCTTTATGTCTCCCCTTCTGACTTTGACTCTAACACACCAAAGTCAGCAAACAATAGTAGTTCCTTCTCCTTACAGAATACCTTTTCTCCCTGTAAACCTCAAAGCTCTCTGCTGATGCTTGGGATGTGCATCTCCCAGGAGAGAAATGTGTTCTGCTCTCCTCAAAGGGAGTATTGGAAGCATAAGTGGACAGGACAGGCCCACAGCAGGCAGGCCCTCCCCACCCTACTGCTGCCTCCATACTGTCAGAAACCTCACCCTGTGCTATCATTTGGGGACAAGAGAATGCAAGAAGCAGCTGGAGTACCAAGCTACTCATATCCACCCCCATCACACAAACATCTGGACAGATGACCAGGTGCAATGTTGTGACTCACATCAGTTGTCAGAATAGATAGGAAAGCAACCATGCCCCTTTTCAAAGATACAAAATTTGACTTGGGTTAATACTATAAAAAATGCTACAAGAACACAGCTCATATATAAATAGACCAAAAAACTATGATGGCTGGTACTTCATGACATACATAATTCCCCACACTCAGCCCTGCACTCTTAGAAAAAAAGACAGTAACTGTTATTTATTAGAAACCTAATATGTGTGAAGCACTTCAGTTTTATTGTTTGACTCCTTACAGCCATTCTGAAATAAAATTATCCAAATTTTACAAATGATAATACTAATGTTCAGAAAGATTTAATCAAAAAAATCAAGGCTAGATATCTGAGGAAGAAATGTTTCTAATGGTTTTATAATTGTCAGTTTGCCCTAGGAGGAATAACATCCCAGCTGCAGAAACATGGTGATGCCACAGGGGTGGACCCATCTCTTCCTTACTGCATCCAAGTCAGTGTGACTTCAACTCAAGTCTGAGTAGTACATCTTAGTCTGGCTTCATGACTTCTATGAGCATCCAATTCTTTGAGTAAAAATGGGTGGCTACAGGCAAAGTATCACCCAGAATACATTTCTACATTTCTGCTTTTGTCCTCAGCTAAAGGTTGAGTTGAAATGAATGGGGCAAGTGTGAAAATATAAGTGAGCCCTCAGCTGTGTGGCCAGTGGAATGCAGCAGCATGAGTGAGCCCAGGAGAAATCAAGCAGAGACTAGAATTGTCTCCATTTAAGAGATGATGACACTGCAACTCACAGAGATAGACTGTTGCCCAAGAACGCGTAGCTAGTTGCTGAAGCAGGAGTCAAGTTTGAACTTTAATCACCCTGCCCCCATTGAGCAGACTCTTTGTGTAACAGCCTCCTGCATCAGTACTCAGTATGGCTCTTCTAGGCTGTATCAAGCAGGTGGGCACAGGCACTGATCAAGACTCCACACTCTCCAGTGTGGTCTCATAATTAAACATCAGTTTTGGTATTAGCCGCTAGGCTTGCTGAGTACCAGATTTATTGTTTCACAGGAGTCCTTCTAGTGGGAAGAGGATAAAACCTTTTTATCTGGGGTAACCCTAGGTCTTACAGATTCCTCACTTCAATGGACTAAGAACCATTACCACCACCATAGGACCCAAAGGGATTATTTATCTATGCTATTCTTATATCCTTTATGATGTTGGATGTATTTTGTGAATAGAAATTATCTAGGTCTGTGAGCTTCATTTATGCCATTATTGGGCTTAAGATGACCCCTGAAGAGGCCTGTCAACAGCATAATTTTTTAAAGAATGGTCAGCAACAAAGTAATAGTAGGCAGTGGTGATCTTTGTGTCAAATACTGCATGGTTTTATTCTGTAGATGGAATAGCTATCCCTTGTTCTGAGGAAGGACAGCTCTCTTCTGTGTTGGGTTTTCTAAAGAAATATTGAAACTCAGCTAGCTTCTGAGAATGCATAACATAAGTCTCAAAGACAGTACAAGATGATTTCCAGGGGATAGGGAAAGGAGGAAGGAAGAAATGGGGGAGACACATATAAAAATAGAGATGGGAATGTATAAAGTGCATGACTTATAAATATGTATAAGTTGCTGTCTTGGCTGGAAGACAGGGGAATGGTGACAGACATCACGAACTTAATCAGTTCTTGTATTCATTAGGGAAACATCCTTTTCCCTTTGTGAATAAATGCCAAAAGCTGGCTCAGACCCCTCATGCTTTGAAGACCAGTCATTTTGGAACAGAGTGAATGTTACACATTCTCCCTAAACACATGAACACTGATGCCCATATTTTATTAGAACACCATGAAGGATAGAGGAGACTCTTTATGATTGTTTTTAGGTTATTCCAATGTTATAAACAACTCCCACATGAGGTTCCCAAGAGACAATAAATGCAGACCCAAAATGTGAAGAAAAATGCTTATCTTCCTTCGCCTCCACACATGACCACGATGGCTCACTGGAGAAAGTAATGTTTTTTAACACATGAATAAAGCTGATAATTATTGGAAAGGGGAAATTTGGAAATCAAGTCCGGAGACCTGGATTCTAGTCTTGGCCCTACTACTTTACCTTTGTAACTGCAGGTAAGCTAAGGTAGTATAACAAACACCACGTGAATTCCTAATCCATGTCAGGAATGTGCTATGTTCTCTGCACACTATCTTATTAATCCTTTCCACAATTATATAAGTGCTGTGTGCCCCATATTAGAAACTGAGGCTCCACAAACTTGCAGATCAAATAGTAAGTTGTGGAGCTAACAGTCACACCCAAGTTTTCTAGCTTTAAAGCCAATCTTGTTTTTATTTTACTATATTGCTTTTCTGTTTCAGATATTAAGAACCCCCTATGCCTTTCATTCCTGTTAACTCTAAAATTTTGAAGTTATTTCAGTACTGAATGGAGTCACTAAAGGTGAATTCTGAGAGAGAAAAAACTAATTATCCGCATGCCCTGAAAATTCTTTTCAAACGAGATAAAAATAAATGAAAGCATATTCCACTTGTCAGACATTGCAGTAAAATTCTAATAAAAATTTGTGTTTTACCCCTACTGCCTTTAATATTTCAAGAAATATGAACTATAAGATATCTCATAAATATATGAATAGCTGTATCATTCTGCAACAACCAAAAAATCGGACACCCACAAATCAACCAGTTTTTAAAAAGTCTACCCAAAAAATATGTTTAATGGAGATTTAAAATCAGGTACTCTTAGAATATGATTCCCTAGATAGATAGATAGAGATATGGAGAGATCCCTCCATCTGTCCAAATCCAGTGGTCAGGGTCTACCACCATCTTGCTTTTCCTCTCAGCAGCATTTGACACTATTGCTAATTCCCTCCTTCTTGAAACACTTTCTCTACCAGTGAGCTAGGGCTCCACATTTTGAATACTGGAGACTGTTACTCAGTCTCTTCCTGCTCCACCTGACTTCCAAATATTGGAGTGCTCCAGGACCTGGTCTCACTCTACTTAATCCACCAATTTTATCTCAGCCAGACTCAAGATTTTAAATTCCATTTATTCACTCATGTCCCCAAAATGTTTACCTTCACCTCAACCTCTCCTCCAAGCTCCTTGCCTTCTTGACATCATTTCTTACCATATAAACATAACTCCCCGGGAACTTTAAGCCCCTTTCACACAGTTCTTCAATTCAGAACTTGGAGTCATTCTGGGTCATCTTTTTCCTCTAACATCTCATCCAACTCATCAGCAAATACTGTTGACTCTATCTTCAACACTATGCCTAGAGCACTAGAGTAACTTTCCAGAAACCTACAACCTCCAGATGGGTCCATGGTCCAGATAAGTCCTGAAACTTAGCCCAGCCTCCCCAAAACATCAGATAGTTCCATCTCCCTACCCCAATTAGTGACAGACCCTTCCAATATCAAAAATTTAGAATTTCCATATCCCAAACAACCCCAAAGAGAGGTATGGAAATGTCAAAGGTGATGGTGGAATTATATATAGAAGATAGGACTTAACAAATAAATATGAATGTGGAATCATTAAATTGATATCTCTTTAAGTCTCCAGTATTTTAGGGCAGCTAGAAGTAAAAACCTAAAATTGTGAAATTGTAATCCATGTCAAAGTCTGAAATATGTTCTACAACTAATTGTGGTGCTGTGCTTTGAAATGTATAGCTTTTTTGTATATATGTTTTTGTTCACAAAAAATGAAGGAAAAAAGTTGGTTGTGATGATAAAAAAAAGTATTTAAGCCCGCTAACCTCCTATATTCTGGAGCGGCTAGAAGGAAAAATATGGAGGATTGTATGGTAGTCCATGGTATTCTCTGGGATCTGTCCTGTAACCACTTTTTGAAAAGTGCTTTGAAAACTATTGCTTTGTTATTTCTTTGCTTCATATATATGTTAAACTATACAATAAAAAAGCTTAATAAAAATATGCCTAGAGTCCAAAACCTTCATCAATCTCATTATGGTCCAATCTTCCATCATCTCTCATATGCAGGGCTGCTAGAGCCTCTTAACAAATCTCCAAACTTTGAACCTTTGCTCCTTCAGTCAGTTTCCATATAGTTGCCAGCCTAAACTTTTAAAAAGGAATCAGACCTGTGCCAGTTTGAAGCTATTATGTATCCCAGAAACACCATGACCTTTAATCCTCATTCAATATTGCTGGGTGGGATGTTTTTTATTGTTTCCATGGAGATGTGACCCACCTAAATGTGGGTGGTAAGTTTTGATTGTTTCCATGGAGATGTGTCTCCACCCATTCAAGGTGGGGTTGCTTTCTGGGCCTTTAAGAGAGAACGTTTTGGAAAAAGTTTTAGAGTCAACAGTGCCAACAGAGCCCACACAGCTGGAGACCTTTGGAGATCCAGAAGGAAACCCTCCTGAGGAAGCCTTATGAAATGAGGAGAGAAAGAGAGCAGACGTCACCATGTGTCCTCCCAGTTGAGAGAGAAAACCTGAACTTCATCGGCCCTTTCTTTGGAGTTAAGATATCCTTCTCAGTATGCCTTAATTTGGACATTTTCATGGCCTTAGGACAGTAAACTTACAACTTGATAAATTCCATTTTTAAAAGCTATTCCAACCTAGGGTGTTATATAAGATTCTACAAAGGTTCCATGCACTAGGGTAACTTTCCAGAAACCTACAGCCTCCCAGATGGGTCCCTGGACCAGATAAGAACATCAGCTAGTCCCATCCCCCTATCCCATATTATTGACGGCCCCTTTCCAACATGAAAAAACTAGAATGGGCATAGCCCAAATACCCCTAAAGAATGGGGGAAAGACCAAGTTAATGGTGGAGTTATACAGAGAAGGTAGGGTTTAACAAATGAGTATGATTGCTGAATCATCATATTGATATTTCTTTTAGTCCCCAGTATCTTAGAACAGCTAGAAATAAAAACCTAAAATTGTAGAATTGTAACCCAGACCAAACTCTGAAATCTGTTCTACAACTAATTGTTGTGCTGTGCTTTGAAATTTGTTGGTTTTTTGTATATGCTATTTTTCACAAAAGAAAAAAAAAGGCGATTGTTATGACAAAAAAAAATTTATTCCTTCTAGCCTCCTACATTCTGGAGTAGCGGAAGAAAAAATCTGATATGATGGTATGGTAGCCCATGACAAACTCTGGGATCTGTCCTGTAATGACGTGTTGAAGAGTGCTTTGAAAACTATTGCTTATTTTCTTTCTGCAGTTTGTATATATGTTATATTATACAATTTAAAAAGTTAAAAAAAATTACAGAATCACACTACACAAACAGTGAATCCTATGTTAAATCATGGACAATAGTTAATAGTACGATGATGAATATGTGCTTTCATCACTTGTAACAAATGTTCCATACCAATATAATGTGGTAATAATAGGATGGTATATAGGGATCCTATATTTATTCATGATTGTTGTATAAACCTTTAACCTCTCTAATAAAGAAAAAAGAAAATAAATGCCCTTTGGGTTAAAAAAAAATGAATAAGAACATGCCACCCACCCCTAATCAAATTCTTCCTTGGATACCCATTCCACTTGTAATAAAATCCAATGGTTGAGAGATTTGCACAGAAGCAGTGTTGTAGTCAACTGTCCCTCAATCCAAATGACACCTAGGCCAATCCCAGGACATCTGAAGGGTATTATGGAGACTGGTTTAGATTTAGATCCCGCCTGTCTCAAGGCTTCCAACTAGAAGATTCCTTCTGGAACTCCTTGAAGAGTCACCCCTAGAATTCCTTAACAGCTGAGAAGTTATCAAACCAGGAGAAAGACCCAGACTTAACCACTGTACTGCAGAATCATGGAAGAACGTCAGCGTATCGCCTGGTCTGCAGTGTGGGCATATTTTTCACAATCTTGGGAAGTTACATTCCTGATGTTATGCTCAGCTGTCTTCTGTTACTGTGTGCATTTTTGTGTCCACTAAGTATAATGATATTGGACCAAAAATGTGCAACAAAATCAAACCAGATTTGCTAAAACTAGACTTTTGAATCAAAGAACATATTAATCAGAAGAAAAATGTGAGATCTGAAGCCACTAAAGAAAAAAGATAACAGTGTATTAGACTTTTCAGTTTTTTGTCCTAAGATTAGCTTCACAGTTGCTGCCAAAGAGCTATCGGTGTCTGACATGGATGCATCAGAGGTTTCCTGACCAATAATGGCACCTTCAACCTTTCAGAAGGATATATTCCACAGATAGACACCTCAGACGATGTTGGCCAACCTAGTGAATATGATATAGTCTCTCAAGCCCTTTCAAATTTTCCATGTGAAGAAAATGGTATGAGAACAAATGATGGCGATGAAGTCAGCCTTGGCTTGCCCACTGAGCTCAAGAGATAAAAGGAACAGTGGTTGGACAGTGGCCCCAGACCAAGCAAAAAGAAGTAGTAAACAGCTGGTCTCACCCTTCCTCTGAACAGTGACCAAAACTTCCACTTCCTGAGCAGACCGGCTGGGATGTCATCACAGCTGCGGTGTGACTGCTGCTGTCAAAGACCAGTTAGAGGGGATGCCACAATCACTTTCTCAGGCAGCGCCCAGCCTCATAGAGGACGACAGACACCAAACAAGCAATGACTTTGACCATGGGACGACAGACACCAAACAAGCAATGACTTTGACCATCTTGATCAGTCAAAGCTCGATTAAATTGAGAGTGAATTGGGATTTACAGAAGATGAGGAAGCAGAAGTACACAAACTAAGAAGTCATAAGGCTTACGACAGCAGATGTAATCAGCAACAGATGAGGTTCACATGCCTTTGGCTCATGTCCATAAAAATAGAACTAGGTGCCTTCACCTACCCAAGTTGACCCCTGAATCTAACTATCACACTCCCTCATCTTTTATATTATGTCATAGAAAAAGTTTCCTAAAATTTTAAAACTTGATTCTGATATGTTTTATGAGTGATATGTCATCAAAGTCGAGAAATAGTTAATAACCTGTTTTCTTGGTTTGTATAGACAAAAGAAAGGACGTACTTGGCTTTTTAAGTGTATTTATTTGCCATTTAAGTTTAAATATGTAATTTGTTTCTTACTGGGAAGCTAGAATATATATATATGTGCTTTATTTTAAACTTTTAAATAACTAAACTTGGCTTACAGTTTTTAACAAAGGACTAAAAGAAGAAATCAAGATAGTTTTGTTATTGTGATATAAACTTTGAGTAGTTTTAAGGGACTATGTCAGCAACTATCAAACCTCTCTTAAATTTTCAGGTACAGTTGGCATTTCTCCAGCTATAGAATCTGAAACCCCCAGAAAGGAAGGATAATCCAAGAAAATAGGAAATCTCTTTTCCCTTCCTTTCATTTTATTCCTCACCCTTATATTTTTAAAAACTAAGTATAGGTAA
This sequence comes from Myrmecophaga tridactyla, assembly GCA_004026745.1. Lineage (NCBI taxonomy): Eukaryota > Metazoa > Chordata > Mammalia > Pilosa > Myrmecophagidae > Myrmecophaga > Myrmecophaga tridactyla. The sequence continues at coordinate 48,536 of PVIY010007163.1, forward strand.
TGTGACATTTTAATGTGGTCTTTCTTATTTACTTTTCTTTCTCAGGTATTAGAGTATCTACACTGAAGTTTGTGTCATTAGTACCTCAAGACAATGTTTGATGTCCTTTATTGATACAAAGTCAGCCTGTGCCTTCATTATTTTGCCAATTTCGGTACAAATGAAAATTTGGTGTTAGATCTATGAACTATGTGGTTTTGGAAGAATACACCTGAATTCCATTTGATCAGAGTTTCTGATTATGAAGAAAAATGTAGTCACATATTTATAAAAAAAAATCCAATGGCCAAAAATGCCCATATGAGCCAAATATGTCCACTGATTAGGCTTCATTGACTACCCTCTCCCCTCATTTACTCTGGTCCATTTGTACAAGTTTTCTTGCTCTCCAGGTACACATCAAGCCTTATACTCGCTCCTCCCTCTCCCTGGAATGCTATTCTTCCAGATGTTCACATGGCCCACTCCATCACATAACCCAGCTCTCTGCTCAGATGCAACCTCCACAGAGAGGACTTCCCAGAACATACTAGCTCAGCTCATGCAGCCAACCACTACAACCAATCCCTGGCTCTCTAGTCATTTATATTGCTTCACACTATCTGAAATTATATTATTTTAATTATTATGATAATAATTACGGTATTATTTATCCACAAACACTTCTCCACAAATTGATTTATGCTTGACATTTTTTGAAACATTTATTATAGCTCCCCATTAGAATGTAGCCTCCAAGGAACTTTACCTGCCCTATTTACTCCTGTATTCAACTGCTTTCAGTAGTGCTTGGTACACAGCAAACAATAAATAAGTATTAAATGGACAAATGAACCTTCTCCTGGGTGCCCTATGACTTCTGCCTATACAGTTGCTCAAAGTTCATTTTATTTCTAGTCCTTACCTTTTAAATTTTTATTCCCTTGAGATCAGCCATCCAACTCACTAATTATGGCCCAGATCATTTTTCCTTCTATTTGTAGATGCTGCATCTTTCCTTTCTTACCTAAACACTCTTACCTAAATGCATGCCATGCACAGTCTCTATACTCCCACCTCAGCCCAGACACACATAAATACTAGATTGCCTGATGGGTATGACATCTTATGTATTGTGCTATAACTATCCACCAGTTCCAGAACTTAAAAATTATTTAATCAGTTCATGTCAATGTTCATGTAAGTTATATAATCATAGAAGAAAGGTAGTGAGAAAACTTAGCATAATTTCCTCCCTTGCCTGGGCTGGAGTAGGAGGCACAAGCCCACCAGGTTAACACAGCGTGGATAAAAGCATATAGTTGGGATTACCATGCAGAAATAGAACTATAGTCAGATTGGTCCTCATCTGGAAATAGCCAATTAGTAATGTTCACAGACCAAAAAACATTAAAGACCATTCCAAAGCATCTTAAAAACAAACCTTTCGAAGAGGTCAGCTAGAAATCATTTTTTAGAAGATGCTTAGAATCTTTTACTCCTCAAATACATTAAACAGCTGAAAGAACAATACATGTTTACTATCACTGGAAGGCTTTCAAAAATGATTGACAGAACCATTACTTTCCTGTACTTTGCAAGAACCACATTTGCATAATTGCATAAAGTGATTCAAAATTGACCTCACGCATGAAAACAGGCAACAGATGGCATTAAGCTGTGACAGTGAAGAAAAATGTATTATGGAAATCACTTGTAAAAGCTAAGAGATCAGCCTATTTTTCAGAGTCCATGAAATAAATGATCATTTATTTTCTGCTGCATTTATTCCTTTTGAAGGATGTGACCCAGACTATTTTGAAGGCTCTTATATATGGCCTTCATTTTTTTTAAACTTATTTATGCTTGGTTAAGAAGGAAAGAAAGAACTTCTATCATCTCTGCAGTCCAAGCAATCAAATCTATTTCATTTGTTATATTCTGTTTCCATTCTCATCTTTTCTAAATGCAAATCTGCATTGTTTTTGACAGCCAACAACAGCAGAACTTCAGAGATTTCCCCTCACTGAGCTGGAATTCATTTGAAGCAGCCTAAACCACAAGCTGCTTTATTGAATAACTGCTGGGTACAAACAGGATTTTAATTTATGTAGAATCAAGATAGAAATTTGTGATTATTGATGAAAGAACAAACTTTAATGAAACTGGTGTTTTCCTATGTAAGAGATAAAATTAACATTGAAATAAAGAAAACAGTTTTCTGGGTATACAGTCTTTTCCTGAAGTAGTCAGTTTCCGAGGTGATGCAAACATTTGAAAATTTTTCTGAAAACTGCTACATGTCCCCCCAAAGGAACCGTGGACATGATCTTTGAATTTTCTGTAGGAAACAGAGAGCAAAAAAAGAAGCACTATTGGTTCCAGGCAACCCTGACTACACAACTACTTTGTCTCGGGCATTTTCCTGAGCTCCGAAAACAGAATGGCTTTTACTGCGTTAGTACAGAAAGGACACACTGCAGCTTCATGACTCATAAAGCAGTGCATTGTCTAAAAATGAACAGTTTCTATTGCAAGGCAGTGCACATAAAGAAAGGCTCATATGGTTTGACTCATATATGGCGCATTTGCATCAGTTGTCGACAGATAATTTTCACTGATGTAGGTGTAGGTGTGAGTGAAGAGCTCACCTGACTTGGGTCCTTGCATATGAACTGATACCACTCTTCAGTCTATCCCTGAAGAGTCTGCCCTGTTCCAAGAAAGGCTGGTGGGGTCTCCCATGCAATACCTTAAAGGCTTCTTTGGGCATGTCTGTTCTCCTAGAAGCTTCTGGCATCACAGCCTCACCTTCCCCTTCTCAACTACCCTTCCTTGCCCCACACTTACCCACCATCAAAATATAAGTCCACACCTACTAACATCTCCATTTGTGTACCTACTCTCTTGGAAGGCCTAAGCACTTTGTCCATGCTGTACCTGGCTAGAAGGGAAGAGACCAAAGGGAAATCAAGGCACAAAGGGCCAACAAGCCTCTTAAAATCCTGATAAGGGTGATAAGTTCTGAACATTACATTCTAGTACTTAAAACTTTTCTCCCTTGCAAAGGAAGCATATTACAGATTGAATTCAAATAAAATATGCATCTTCAACTATTTTTGAATACAGAATCTAGTTCATATGGTTTAATCCAACAGTAAAGGGTGACGAGTCATTGGCTCTGTTAGTTCTGAAGTAGAGCTCTTTAAGGAGTTAGTAGATTGTCATGACCTTCCACTGACCTTTATAACTTTGTACCTATGGGAATCTTCTTCCACATCCATAACAACTGACCACAAGTAAACTTTTGAAACACAATCCATTCATAAATTGTAGAACTAACTACAAAAGATGTTCTTTCCTATACAAGACAAGGCTAATGGATTGCATTTATAAAAATTACAGGCTAAAGAAACCACAAAAGGCTTACTTTGGGTCTCCAGATATCCCTCCCAGCCTTCTGACTCCAATACATAATCATAATCTGAGTTTGTCTGGTAGGCAGTCAGGCCAGTCCAAGGAAAACTGGAACCAGAGAATGCAATCAGACTCCTGTGGCTGGGCAAAGGCCGCAGGTCTGAACATGGATGCATGGCAAAGACTGACTAATCTCAGAATGGCTCCATGTGGGGTGAGAATCTAAAACAGTTATTCTCAACCTTGCATGCATGGTGGAATAGGCTGTGGAGGTTTTAAAATACTGGTACCTGTGCCACCCCAAAGATTCTTATTCTTTGGTCAGGAGTGTATCCTTGGCATCTGATTTTACAAAGTTCCCCAGATGATTCTAATGAGCAGTGTAGCTTGAGAGCCACTGGTTCAAAGATTAACCCAGAACCAAGAGATAGATCCGTGGAGTAAAAGAGAGAAAAGTACAAATAGTCTTCATAGGTCCAAAATGAGCCTTTAATCCAGAATGTAAGCAAACAGGTAAGGCCAGTGATTAAAAGTCCATGTGGTGGGTGCCTGGAAGCAAGCAGGCTGCTTGGCCTGTGGCAGCAGGGAGGCACAGCATAGTTATAGAGCCCAGTCAGGGATTCAGATGGGATCCCATGGGGTGTGCAGTGAGGGGTGATGGAGAGAAGGCTGGAACCCAGGCATAAAATGCCATCACTAAGAGAACCCTAAAGACAAAGCAAATATCAAGAAACCCAGGGTCTGTGCTTGGAGAGAGGTGAGGCAGCACCATGAGGCTGAAAAGTGAGTCTTCAGCTCCTTCTTGCCCTCATCCTATAGCCAGGATTGTTCCTATAGCCCAGAAGTGGGTTCATTGGTCCAGTTTTTGGGGTAAAGACTTCAGGAGCAAGGACCAAGCAGGTCTTCATGGTTGTTCCTCAGAATAAGCAGCCCACCTCCTCCTATATGCCATGCCAAATCAGAAGGTGTCCTCCTTTAAACTGTGTTCAAGACCTAAATCTTCAGGAAGTAATCTAATGGTACAATTTACAGCCCACTTTCTTCCCTCACTGTACATTCGTGTGCAGTTGCACCATTTGCACATTGTACAAAGCAACTGAGTAGAAGATGAGCACTGAAGTCATATGACCTGTTGCAGGGCTCTTTTTGCCCAGAGAACACCCTTTCTCTACTGCACACAAAGGCCACTGGAGGCTAGCAGCGGTTCTGACGGCGATGACTGATCGGTACCTGGTCAAATATCTGTTGACTGGATTTATGCTCTACTAAATCTAACTTATCTCCCTGCCTTTGTTCAGAAGAGTAAAGTAGATAGATAGCTGCTCTATTTTAAAGCACTCCACAGGGCATTCTGCCTTTGCCTTGCACACACACACACACACACACACACACACACATTTTCTTCCTAAAAATGTTCATGCAACCAAAAATTCCATCAAGGGTAGCAAGGGAGAGCTTATACTCTGCCCAACCAATTGCATCCAAAAGTAGCAGCGGAGAAAAATCTAAAGGCCCCTTGTTTTGTTGTCTTTGTTTCCCAAGTTCTGAATGAAATTGCACAGGAATTATGCACAGTTAGCAAATGTTGTATAAATGACAGCTCCTTGAACAGAACCTGAGCTGGTCCCAGTGAAGCAAGGCTACTGGAACTCTGGAACAAAATTAGGGAGTCAAGTTCCACTCCTGGCGCTGTCCCCAGTTCAGGGTTGACCTTCACTTAGTCACACAACCTCAGTCACACATCTCAGTCACCCAGAGAGCCCAGGCTGCTTCGTGGACTGCATTGCCATCCAAAGGTTATGGAGATGCTTTTTGAAAGACTTGAAGCATCTCATACAAAGGCCAGGAAGTCAAGTCACTGCTGGGCGGCCTCCTCAGGTGCTACTGCTCCCTGGCGCCAGTTCATCAAGACATCTGTCTCTAGGGTTACTGAACTAATGCTTGGGTGGAAGCCTTTGACTCAGTGGGACTCCTGGGAGAAGAAATGGGTTGTAAAATGGGTAGAGAAATGGGTTCCCCAATAAGACAGACATTCTTGGTAGCTTGACCCAACTGTGGAGAAATTGAGCAAATGCGACTGTGCCTTCAAAGAACAGACATCCTGTACATACAAACTGGCCTTTCTTTCCACCCTCTGCTACTAACATCCAGCAGGGGAAGGCCAGGGATATTGCTGAACAACCTACAATACACAGGATGGCTCCCCTACGAGAAAATGTCAGGAAGGCCACTTTTGAGAAACCCTGGTCTAGATTTACAAATGGTCCTGAAAATACAAAACCACAATTTTTTCACATGAGAAAAATCCATTTATTCTCATTAATAAAAATTAGACTAACTAAGCCAGGCAACCATACAAATGACACACTAAAGGTGCTATGTAAATTTGAGTGCAAATACTAAAGCAGTAGGAGCTGCAGCTTCTTGAAATACAAAGTTTGCTGTGCTATAGAGCGACTTAGCAATGAAGCACTAAAGAATACTGCTGCCATCTAGTGGATACAGAAGAGAACCCCACCCCCAGCCCCAGCCCCCCAAAGCACCCTGTTCCTAGATTCCAGGGCACAAACTACAAGAACTGTAGGCACACACATGTACTCGCTTCCCACATCCACAACACTGAGAAACAAATACTGCATTTTATGGCGCGCAACTGTTTACAACTTTTAAAAAATTAAATGACTCATAGAATCCAATAATTTGTGTTCTAAATTTCATTTGTTGAGCTGAGACTCAGCATCAAGGGATTGAGAAAACCTACTCGACCAAAAGGGGGAACAGTGAAATGAGACAAAGTGTCAATGGTTGAGAGATTCCAGACAGAGTCGAGAGGTTATACTGGAGGTTATTCTTATGCATTAAGTAGATATCACCTTGTTATTCAAGATGTAATGGAGAGGCTGGAGGGAACTGCCTGAAAATGTAGAGCTGTGTTCCAGTAGCCATGTTTCTTGATGATGATTGTATAATGATACAGCTTTCGCAATTTGACTGTGTGATTGTGAAAACCTTGTGTCTGATGATCCTTTTATCTACCTTGTCAACAGATGAGTAGAACATATGGAATAAAAATAAATAATAGGGGGAACAAATGTTAAAATAAATTTAGATTGAAATGCCAGTGATCAATGAAAGGGAGGGGTAAGGGGTACAGTATGTATAATTTTTTATTTATCTTTTTCTGTTTTCATTTTATTTCTTTTTCTGTTGTCTTTTTATCTCTTTTTCTGAATTGATGCAAATGGTCTAAGAAATTATCATGATGATGAATATGCAACTATGTGATGATATTGTGAATTACTGATTATATATGTAGAACGGAATGGCCATATGTTAAAAAAATAATTAAAAAAATTTCATTTGTGTGACATGAAACTGAAATTCCAGATTTTTGATAGGGATGATAGGTGTTTGGTAGCAGTTTATGCTCTCATTTTTAACTGGGGAGGGGGGCAAAGGGGTGATCAGTCCATGGTCTACCAGAAGTCTCTGGTAAGACCTATCTTTCTTTCCACAATGTGGTTTAGATCATGGCAAGACAACAAGTTCTAGATAAATTATAAATCAAGGGAACTCTTCTGCTTTTAAGAAAATTTATGAAATTTTAAAAATTAAATTGGGTCTAATTAAATGAAAATTAGGAAGAGTCATGTTGCATACAGAGGTCTTTCCCCAGCCAAAGATATCATAGTTACTCCTTCATACCTACACACACACACACACACACACACACACAACACACACATATACGAATCCATAAAGATGACAACGCTGAAAGGACTTGTCTGAGAGCTTTGAGAAGAGCAAAAAAGAGGAGTTTTGCACAGCCTAGCTTGCAGGAGATGAAAGAACTGAACTTCGGGCTGGAGGACTGCAATGTACCCAAAATTATAGACTCTCATCTTTCTTACTGGTGGCCTTCCTCAAGCTTTATCAGGTCTGAATGAGCTGAACCTTGACTACTTTTCATGTATCGGAAGTAGAAACTTTCCAACTCCTTTACCATAATGATTCTGAAGACATGGTAATGCAAAAACTTGCTGTGATTTTCACACTATGCCTTTGAAATAGGTTATGAATTCTGTTTCTGTGTTTTAGACAAAGAGATTGCTTTTTAAAAGACCAGGATATTTTATCCTGACTCATTCCATCCTCTAGATCACAGATCAGCTTCAAACTGGTTGCATTAAAGGGGCTGGCTCTTCCCTTTCACTCACTTGTTTTAATGGAGCAGTCCAGCCCTCACCTCATCTCCAACTTTTCTATAAATATCACATTCCAGAGCTCTTTCCATTCAAGGGGGAAAGCCTTGAGGAAGATTACCACTTAGAGCAAGAGAAGGGAAACTCAAGTTATATCTAAGACATGATTCCATAATTAGCCAAAAAGAAGAATTTTCAGATAACTCATGTGACCTCTTTTAAAATTTATAGATTATAAGTAGATGGATAGATGGATGAATGGAGAGAAATGGGCAAGACACAGAATTTCCATTAGAAATTAGAATCCCGGCCTATCTATGAATTTTCTACAGTCCAATTCTCGTAAAAAAAGAAGAATCTCATGCAATATTAAATGAAAAAGCCCTTTCTTAGAAAAATGCAAGGTGTTATTTGGGGTAGATATTGTTATTAACATTTATTGCATTAAATGTTAATGTGCTTGGGAATGCACAAAAGAAACATCATCTATTTACCTACCTTGCAGAATTATTGTGGAATTGAGATAAAGCAAAAGAAAACTCTTGAAAGTTCTTAAAAGGACACTCAGTATATAAGATATCATTGTTATTGTCATATACAGGAAAACCTAATTGAAGCAGCTCAGATTTCACAGAGTCCATTTTCCTGAAGGTAACAGCATATCCCCGTGGACAAGGATGCCTACTCCTCAACAATCACATATTCTGAGAAAAAAAAAAGCTCAAGGAAACATGATTTGGTAAGTAGAGTAATTTGAAATCGGGACTATGCCCCCAACTGCAGAATATAAGATCTTTGTATCTACTCCAACTCATGAATTTATTTTATTTTATAGAGGGAAAGCCGCTAAAGAGATTACCTATGGAAAGATTTGTTTTATCAACATATTTATTTGTATGGACTATACATTTTAATGCTATCAGGGAAATGTTTATGATATGTTGATACGTGAAGAAAGCAAGATACAAAATGTGAGGAAAGCAAGATACAAAATTGTTACGTGCACAACGGTCTCAACCACATAGGGAAAATGTGTGAAAATAACAGTAGTGATTATCTATGGATAATGGGGTTATGGAAGGATTTTTCATCTTTAATGAGGACCCAATTTTTTTTAATTTTTGAATTTTATTGAATTTATATTTATTCAACGTTATGTAGTTAGAAAAAGTTTATTTTTTTAAAAAAAAGACAGTACTCCTGCTCCACCCCTGTCCACGACTCCAATTCTTGAGCTTTTCCAGGACTCTGTAATGAAAAATCATATTGTTTCTGGGCCTCATTCACTCCTGGCTGAGGTCTGTTCCTCAAATCAGCTTAACTTCCACTTATCTGCCTCTTTCCTGCTTTGAAAATGTTATTGCCATACTATTTTCTCCTGCTCTCTTGGTCTTTGTTTGTTAATGCCTTTTTATTTAGTTATCACACATTTTCATGGTATTTGGGGAGAAAGTACACATAAACATGTGTGTTTAATATTCCAAAATTAACAAGAAGCCTCCCTTCTTTGTTTTATAGATGAAGAAACTGAAGCCCATAAGTGTGAAGGGGCTTGCCCAAGCCCACCCGGGAAGTTTGTGAAAAATAAGGAACCGCTGAGGACCTGAGACCAGCCCACTCATCTTCCTTCCATTTCATGCTACCTCTGTGATAATGAAGCCCACATAACGGGACTGCATTTTATCCGCTCATTGATAGCACTGCAGGTTTCTTCTGGTTGCACAAAGATTCTGTAGTGTCATTGACTGCTTTAGCTTTGACAAATAATGTGAGATCAGTTCAGTAGAAACTCTAAAGTTACTTTTTAAAAAGTGTACTTTATTATTCTGCTGATGTCTAAACCATTATTCACCTAGAACTGCAAATATTTGTATTCTCTCAAATTATGTGTCAACTCTCAGACACAAATTAGAAACCCTTAAGTATCTAAAATTCTAACTACATGAACAAATGCCTGTGCTCTAAACTGAAAGAGAATCACCAGGCATATCAAGGGGACTTGCTGAACCCGTAAATGGCTCATGAACCAATAAGAAGTAGATAGAATTTGGTACCTCAGAACAAAGCTAACAACCTTTATTGATTTCTCATGGCCCACAGATCAGGTACAGGTATTTGGTTTCTCCCAATAATCATCGCTGATTGTGCAGGAGAGCTTGATTCAGATGTTGCAGTCATTTATGTGAAGCCTACATGGGTGCCATAGTCTTCTGTCCACCCTCTTCCCAAGACCAGGCTCAACTCTACCACGGAAGCATCGAACAAACTTAAGGGGTTGAAGGGTCAAACAGAACATCCTATACCAACAACCCCCAGACCCCATCTAGATCAGTGAGAGGCATCTCTTCTCTTGCTTCTTCTACACTAGAGGTAGTTGTTCTTCTACACTTCCGTGCTGTCAGTGAGTCCTGAAAACAATTTATCTTCAATCTATATACAGAATGCAGTCATCCACGACACAGTAATATGACTAACCCCTGCCTAGCTTATCGAATTCAAACAACCCAGCATTTGCTTCAGTCTTTCACCAATTTACCTCCTCCCTACCTTTCCTTTCCTTAATGATAAACATAGACTGCTACCCCATACATAGAATTTTCTCAGTACCCATTAGGACTCTTCCCAGAAATGTTCTCCTCATTGTTCTTTACCTTCCTTCACAGTGAAGAGGCTCCATTGACCAGAGCTAAGCAGGAGTCCTGGAGAATTATAGGAAACATATAATGATTGCTGTTAATGTTGATTGAATTCTTACTCTTACCACATACTCTGCTAAAGGGTTTATAGGCATTATCGAACATCAACCCCAGATAACTGTATGAGATAAATACAATTGTCATTTTCAATTTACAGAAGAGGAAACTTAAGCTTTGGAATGTTCTGGAACTCCCTAGTTTACAGACCTAGCAAATGTGGAGATAAATCTAGTTCTGTCAGATTCTAGAGTTGGGTTTTTGACCACCATGTTTTGTTTTGTTTTGCATGGGCAGGCTTCCCCGGGCATGGCAGGCAAGAACTCTGCCACTGAGCCACCATTGCACCGCCGTGTTTTTGACCACTATGCTTTGATAGTTACTATAGGACCAGAGCAAAGCAGAGAAGTTTAGAGTTTTATGCGGCAGCAAATTTGAAGCCCTGGACTGAATATATATCACATAAGAGTTTTCCTGGCAGGGGTACTCAGAAGTCTTTGAGGTTGGAAAAGTTATATGGGCATGTACTTTGGAATTCAGATACCTACGAAAAACCAGGGCCTGGACTAAGGCAGAACAAATAAAGGCAAATAAGGGCAAATGATGATGAGAAGTATCTAAAAAATATTCAATAAACTTTAATGTCATACTACACCATACATTACAAACAAAATTATTAAGTCAAAGATGACTCCCAAATTTAAAAACCAAGTGACTTTGAAAATATTGGGACCACTGACATAAACAGAGCATTTGGTGAAGCTGATGAATTTGGCTTTGTCTATATTAGGTTAGAATCTATAGATGTAGGATGTTGGAATATTAATATAACCCAATAAATCAAATATTTATTTCAAAATAAATATTAGAAGTACAAGTCAATTCAATAGTGCCTGCTTAAATAAGAGTTGCAAGATACTATTCTAGGTACTGTGAGAAATAAAAGGTGAACTGAATATCGAGAGTACAGTGAGAGAGACAACCAAGTGTATAAATAATATAAAACAGAAAAAGATAAGAACCACAAAAAAGAGATAAGCTAAGTGCTTTGGGACTTCAGAGATGTAAGGAACTAATTCTTCCTGGGGAAACTGCAGAAGTCTTTTTGGGGTTGTGAGATCTGGGCATGCCTGTCAAAGGACAGAGAAGGTGGCAAGGGCATTTTCAGTGGAAGAAGCAAAATGAGCAAGTCCAAGGAATAAACCGTGTTCTAGAATAGCAATTAGGATAGGAGACTGGCACATAAGGTTCACCAATGGTGGAGGAGAGAGGATGTAAATACCAAGCCAGGAAAGTAGGTCGGAGCCAGATAATAGAGGGCCTTAAATCTCTACTAAGGAGTTTGGACTTTGTTCTATAGTTAAAGAGAAGTCATCAAAAGCTTAGAGCAGGGAGTGGCATGTCCACATGTGAGTCACCTTCTCAATTTCTTTCACAGATTAATATCTGAATTGCATTAAAAATGAAATTCTGCTTTTTATCTGTCCTCAATAACTCAAACTTTCTTCATAAATCTTGCCCTTGGGTGAATAGTCTTGAAATTTTTTTGTGTTTTTTCATGTTCCATACCGTACTTTCAATTAACCTTTTATCTAACCTGAAGTGCTTCTTTCTTTTTTTCCTTTCTGGCTATAACTAAAAATACCAACAGTGTCAACCAAGATATCAACAAAATAATTCTTCCTCTTTTTTTAATCTCCAGTCTATTTCTGATGCTCTACTAGTTTGACCCAGGTCCCATTTGCAGCTGAACGTAGCAAACAGAGGACTGAAACAGAATGCTTCTACCAAAGCTTTTCTTTGACAATCTCTTACGTTGTAGCATTTGTAGGGTTTCTTTTTCAAAGAACTCAGAGTTTCAGAGAAAAAAGAGCTTAGAAAGTCAAACCGCATGCATTTCACTTACAAAGATAGCCCTCGTTCTTACAAAAAAAAAGTAAGCAAAATTGGTAACACCTTTTGAAAACTCATTTCAATGACTCTTATGGCCTGTTCTATGAGAGACAGGAGAAAATCCCAGGAGCTAAACATCTGAATTTTCTTTTGAATGTGGCAATGGAGACAGTTCATCAGAGCACTAAGTTATAATTCATTATATTCTTAGCAAATTTATTCTAATTGTTTAATTAAAATCCTTCCTTCTGTAACATAAACTCATTCAATAATATACCATCCACAGCAAAACAAAGGACAAAATCTCCCCTTCCCATCATACCATCTTTTGAGTTGTATCCCTCTTTAATTCTTAAAAACTAAGTGTGACCTTTGGATATCTGTCATATAATTTAAGAAACAGCATCATATAGTGTTTTTCTGCTTTTATAAATTTCAAATCATCCTCTAAAACAAGAAAGAACAATAGAATACTAGCTCTCATTTGTCCTTCCTTCCTTCTCATCCCCACCCTGGAAATGCATGCTTCTTTTTGTTTACTGAGAAGACATTAAATTCACATGCTTACAAGAATATGATGGAACCAGCTGGGAGCAATGCCACCCCAAAATGGAAGCAAGGGGAAATGGAGAACACACCCCCTTCTAAAAGGGTATTCAGCTGTAGCTCTTGGAATGAGGTCCCAAGGTTGCTAGAACGTCTTAGTTTTTTTTTTTCAAAAGAAGCAGGCATTCAGAAATCTACTTATTTTACAAATACTCAAAACTAAAATTTCAAAAGAGTTTTCAGAACACTGAATGGACCAAAGATGTCACTTTTGGGGGTTCCCCAGTTTTCATGCTCTGCACTAAACCATGGTCTGGCCTGGATGAACAATCCAGAACCTGCACCAAATCTAGTGTCATCTTTTCTGCAGCTTCTTCCATGTGGTGGTTTTTTATTGCCCCTTTGGACTCGGTGACAAGAAAACTAAAGAGAAGGAAACCACCAGCAGGCAGGTTTTATGTTCTAATATTCCACTGACCTTGCTTTCATCTAGTTTTCCTGCTTTCTCTATAAGTTTTGTTCTCTTCCTCCCTTAAACCCACCCCAAAGAGCCTTCTTGCCCATTCATTCTTTCAACATATAACACATAGCCTTGCAGGCTTGCAAAATGATAATAAAAAAACCTTTTGGGGGACTTGGTAGCCCCAGATACCTGAAATAATTTCCTAGCTGTATCTCCTGAGATCCACATAAAGACTGCTTCCCTTGGCTTATTAAAAAAAAAAAAAAAAAAAGGATCCATATCCTACCAATTATAAAGCCTTTCTCCGGAAGTGAATCAGGCAGCTTCCAAAACCAAATTAACTATTTCATTCAGCGTTATTCACCTTCCCAGTGCAGCATATTTCTATTGCAGCAAGCACTCTTTCAGACAAGAAAGACTAGCTGTCTTCTAGTTGTTGACAACCTACAATCCCATTTTGCACATTATAAATAGACATGGTTTATAGATGATCTTAATGAAAACGTGCAAGAGATCAGATGTGATACTAAAAGAGTCACATGGCCAGGTTCACCAGAATGGAGAATATAGACCACAACTCAGAAGATACCAGAATGCAAGGCATTTTTCAGTTTTCGTTTCTGTTTGTTTTTTTTTTCACACAGAACAGATTGGTTCAATTAGCCTTTAAGGACTCAGAGTCTTTGGCCCGAGCCTCCATTAGATCAGGCCTGCTCTAGTCTTTCTTCTCTGTCTGCAACATCTTCCCATCACACATTTGCAGGCCCTGGTCATTCACACCAAGTGAGTAGTGTCAGCTCCTGAGGAAAATAATCCCAACTCCAGCTCACCATATCTAAAATATCTAAGATGATTTGAGCATTTGGGGCTTTATTTTTTACCTAACTTATTTCATCGATTCTCAAGTTTTCTACCTTAGCCTGCGTGTAAGTCTTCTATTCTAGGTCTGCATTAGAGAACATCAGATTTTACCCAATTGCCCCGGGCTCTCCCAGGTTTACCTCACTCCCTAAACCACGGCCCCTACCCCACTTTCTACTACTCACACTTTGGCATATAATGTTCAAACCTGTGTGTTTGCAAATAATGCCATTCTGGTTCTGAAAACTGACACCTGGTGGGGCCCATTTCCCACATGGCTTGCAATCCAAAGGATACATTTGCCTTCTTGATTTAGCTCTTTGTTTTTTTTCTTTTTATGTTTATTGTGTAATATTTATGCAACTCAAAATTTCCCAAGTTAACCACTGAAACAATTCAGTGGCATTAGTTACTTTCACAATGTTGAGTTACCATCACCATCTATTATCAAAGCTTTTTCAGCAGTCCAAGCCGAATCTGTATCCATTAAGCAATATCTCCCCATTCCTCTCACCAGCATCCCTGGCCACCTAATAACTCATAATCTATTTTCTGTCTGGTATGAATTTGCTTATTCTACATATTTCATGGAAGTGGAATTATACAATAGTTTTTTCTCTTATGTCTGACTTAATTCAATCAACATGATGTCTTCAATGTTCACTCATGTTGTAGCATATATTAGACTTTCATTTCCTTTTATGGCTGGATAAATTCATGATTATATGGATATATCACATTTTGTTTATTCATTTATCTGTTGATAGACATTTGGGTTGTTTCCACTTTTTGGAAATTGCGAATAATGCTGCTATGACCACTGATGTGCAAATGGTATTCAAGTTCCTTGCATTTTAATGGTCCATCCCTCCTGAAATCACCCTCCTACTATTTTCTTATTTTAGATAATAATGATTTGCCTCTTTACCTATAATAATCTTTCTTTCTCAATCCAGGCATTAACTCTCTTTTTTTTTTTCTCCACTTTGAGAAGTAAGTTGTCCTAAGATATTAACTTGGAAGAACCTGCCAAAGTTCTCTAGGGATTTATATGGTTTTCTCCTTTTGACTTCAATATTCAGCCTGGACTCTACTTCCCTAACAAGGGTTGACATAGTGTTCAGACCCTGTAAGAAGATTTTCCCCAACAGAGAATACAGGGACAGTCTTCATCTGACTGAACTTCTCACTGGTGCCAGCCAGATGAGACCATTTTTTTAGCCCATTCTCTAGCAAAGCTTGAGCACTAGAATTAGTCTACTTCAGTTCAAATGCCAGCTTTGGCACTATCTCTTTGGGTAGACATGGACAGTTTATTCTTTAAGCTTCGGTTTATTCTTTCTAAAACAGGGATGATAATCCTAGGTACCCATTAAGAGTTGACATGAGGATTAAAGAAATGGTGTATGTAAGTGAAACACCTAACATAGGGACTGGCCATTTCTAAGTAATCAGTAATCACTGTTTCTATTATTATTCCTTTAAACATTCCAGATCAGAATACAACTTGGAGCTTGTCTCAGTTTGGGATGATACGTAATTCCCAACAGCAATAGCTGAGCTGCTGTGAATATTGCACAAACTTCTCTTCTCTGTGTGTTCTCCTCTTTACCTAGGATTAAGACATTGGGTTCATCAACTGCCCACAAGAATCTATCTCTCCTCTTACCAACTTTTATGTATAGGTCAATTGAATTGTGGCATACTTTAAAAGTTATAATTAAGAAGAAAATTGCTATGAAGTCTGTTCCTGGCTATTTTAATGTCAGAGGGACCCCCCCAATGCCCTGTGAGTAAAAGGTGGTTTGTTTACAGAATGGGTCTAGTTCAGGTTAAGAATTAAGAGCTGTGGTCAGTGGCACCACTAAAACAATTCATGTGCTCAGATTTCTTCCAAGTGCCTCCTGAAACTAGCCAAGATGTACCTCACCAAAGCCATTTTTCTCCCTCCTACCCCCAACTCTGTCTCCAGAAATAGGAATCAGTTTTTATGGAGGGGAGGTATATTTTGTTGTATTTTTAGATTTTTCATGCTATTTTTTCAAAGTTTGTATACTAAAACAAAATGTACAGAAAACAACTATAAACTATTATCAGTAATTATGATTGGCAGAATTCTCGCCTGCCAACCCAGAGGCCTGGGTTCAATTCCCGGTGCCTGCCCATACCCCCCAAAAATCATTAAAACAATATGTTAGAGATTCCTCTAGAAATAACCAATTATAATTTCCAAAATATCATGATTAAGCCATTTTATTAATATCAAATATAAGCACCATATAGTATTTAGCCACAAAACAAATGTGCTTTTCAAACTTTAAAAGCAGTATATCTATTTATTTATGATAATAGCATGTAATAAAAAATTGCATTACCTATCTGTCCATGTATCTGTTGATTAAACATGTGCACTTTTATCAAATCACCACTAAGAGCAGAATCCAGCCAAAGGAGATTCTCAGAATAATCAACACAATAGGAGACATAGATGTGTGCAAAACCTATAAAGGACAAAAGGAAAGAGAGTATGATGCACAAGAGTCAAGTGAGGACCAAGGATGAAGGTAGCTGATCTCACTGCTGTATAATGGACCCCAAGGGTAATGGCTGTAAGGAGTATCATTAAAACTCTGCCTCCGCAGTTTGGTTAAGAGATTAGAGTCTGGGGATAGGAGATCATCAAAAGATACAGCCTCTAGGGGCAAGAAGTCTCTAGTCAGGTCTCATGTGCCCCCAGAGGGAAAATTACATACAATTCTGGAGTTCTTCTCTTTTCCTCATGCCTGTTAAGATCCAGGCTCCCAGTCCAGCCCTCTAAAACCCTTGCTGACTCTGAGGTAGAGACCCAGTTCCAAATACATACTTGATTCCCTGATTGCATCCAAGATGATGGTGCTCATGCCTGCAGGTTTCGCTCCACTGTTTGTCTGCCAGCAGCCTTCCATTCATCCTCTGAGACTCAGCCTGGGTTTATCTTCTCTGAACCTCTCCCTTTCCCTTCCCTTTCCCCTGACTCATGGTTCGGTTTCTCCTCACTCTACCTTCATAGCACTCTATGTTCTTTCTGTGTATACATCTACCCCATTGCACCTGTGTGATCTATGTATATGAGAATAATATTCAAAATGTTTAGCCACTGGTGCACGTCAGGCAGCACCCAGTTGGAACCCAGGCCAACCGGCTCACACCAGGATAGGGCAGCAACATGTCAGCCTGGAGGGAAGTGATTATCACCCACAAGACAGTAAACCCTTTAAAATTAGGAGTTGTATTTTTTTCACCAATATATCACCAGTGTCATGCCCATAGGAAATTTTTTTTTTTTTTTTTTTTTTTGCATGGGCAGGCACCTGGAATCAAACCCAGGTCCCTGGCATGGCATGCGAGAACTCTGCCACTGAGTCACCATAGCCCGCCCAGGAAGTGTTTCAATAAATGTTTGTGGGTTAATTGTATAAGTCTTAGAAACAGCCAGATGATGAGAAGTTTGTGACAAGGCAGTATGGCACTATTTTCATGTCCCCCATCTCACTGTCCTTACACACAATGCCCATATCCGTGCCTTGCACTAGTTTTATTTGCAAGAAAGACAAACTAGGCAAAATGTAAAAGAAGATAATGTACTGGGCATCCAGAAGTTAACCACAGAGCACCCCATAGGTTTAGGTAAATAAACATTTGTAAAATCCCGTTGGTTACAAAATCCATTACCTTTAGGCACAGTCCCTCAGGGCCCAGCCTCTGCACACCCATTTTCCTGTGTTTCACTTATACAAATTCTATTTTTTATTAATTTAACCAGTCCAACATATGATATATTTAAATGGAAGTTGAATTATGGATATGTCCCTCTTGTATTACTGAAGGTAATAAAGCTTAAGCTTGTTTAAAGAATATTTCTCTTGGGACACTAAAATTGAAACAGAAGCTATAAGGACTTCCAGCAAAATCACAAATTATTCTCACTCTCTGGGCATCGGTTATGCTATGTGGACTCAGGACAGAACAGCACTGGTTCATGGGCTATTCTGAGTCCAGTGCTACAATAAATCTAGATTTAATGGTTGCACTTGTTACCTCATGGGTTGCTCCCAGCTTTTAACTTCCCCTGGCATGGCTTTGTTTTATTTGAAAGTGGGGACCCTGGCTAAAATGTGGTATTTTCTTTTCAGTTTGTAGGCGGTAGATGCAGTTTGTTATGAGGTTCAAAAAAGACATTCCAGAAGTATCACCCTGTAGCAATAAAATATTGTTCAATAAAAAGTTTGGCTGTACTACATGAAAAGGAAGTTCACAAAACCACTCAATGAGAAGGTTTGAAAGTGAACTTTTTAATACTGTTGAAGGAGAAATTGATTTTGCAGTTATAGAAAAGATTAAGGAAAAGGATAGTCCTAGTGGGATTAAAAGAAAATATAATGGATCTTGTGGTGAAATACTCATTCCAACCATGGTTGATTTTCAGCAGGCAGGTTTTGAAGGCCCATTATAGGATAAAAGCATTGCATAAACCCAGAGAAAAATAATTCCATATCAGG
The DNA here is from genome assembly GCA_004026745.1 of Myrmecophaga tridactyla. Classification (NCBI taxonomy): domain Eukaryota; kingdom Metazoa; phylum Chordata; class Mammalia; order Pilosa; family Myrmecophagidae; genus Myrmecophaga; species Myrmecophaga tridactyla. Next base: position 67,128 of record PVIY010007163.1, read on the forward strand.
CGTAGACAAGGAAAAGAGCAGAACACTCATAGCTTGGTGTTGGCATGACTCTCCAAGAGTCTCATGGACAAAGGCACCGAGCTAGTTTTCCTAGCTTTGAACTGAAGGGTGCATTTCTAAATAGTACCCTGATGTTGCTGTTACCTCTTACAAAGTGACCATTACTGAATGATTGAAAAAAAAAGGGGAGATTTTGGAAAACTCGGATATGGGCATGAAAAATTGCTTTGCTTCATGGAAGAATTAACAGAGGAGACTGTACCCTATTTATGTAGCATATAAGGGAGGAAAAGCAATGAGATTTCTTATTAATTGTGTCTCAGTAACACATTACAAATGTCTTACACTTTTATCATGAAACATTTTACCCAGGTTCTCTACATTTTCATATTAAAAATCAAATCCAAATAAGCTATTTTATTAAGTGTTCAAGGTATAATATATCCTATAATGGAAGGAAAGCTAATTCTTTTCCAATTGTGTAGATTTTAATACCAACCGAGAGATTTGATGTGATAATACATGAATCTTGAAGTACAAATGTTTTAAACAGCAGTTCAAAAATATTATTTTTAAATTTATCTTTATTATTGAATTTTATTCATTGTTTGTATAACAAGAATCATTGCAAATAAATAACATTTATATAATCTGCATTTTAATAAACCAAGCAAGATAGTTGGACATTCAGCCTCTGTGTCGACAACATGTACCCAACAAACCCAGTTGTATGAATCATGTCTAGATACAGGAAGTGCTTAATAAAATGTGGTTCTTAGAAATTTAAATCAGGGAAAGAAAAGCTGCTGTAATTTACTTTATTGATCAATGTATAAATCAACTTTATTGATCAATGTATAAATCTGTTAAATATCCCTAAATTTTCCCCCAAACAAATGCATTCTATTTACAGCTATCAGGCCACACTGGTCATTTGTTATTTCTAATTATTAAACTAGTTTCTGTCATGATGACACCCTGTAGGATTAAGAATCTATCAGAGAAGAAAAGCTTAAAAAAGTAAAGTTTGTAAGGTAGGACTCCTTACAAGAACAATATATTAAAAATGAAAAGTTAAAGCTACTGTAGAGAAAATGGACCCAGAGAGTCAAGTGAAGAAGAAGTGGAACTTCCAGCAGCTTGCTTTCATCTTGCTTTTATATTCCCCATTGCATCAACACAGTTATCAAGGGACTGTGCCAAAGTAGGCTGACAGCCATGTGTGGGTTGCCTAATTACGGTAACCTGAGATTTAGCCACTTGGTAGCCAATTTTCACTTTATGAAAGAAGGTCTACTAATGATTTATATAATTATCATTATTAATACCTCAAAAGCAACCCCACCAAGAGTGCTGGGAACTGGTGGGATATGACATGGGTGGGGCCAGTGTATTCCTTTAAATATCTCTTGTCACAGCGCAGGCTCCCCTCTCTAGCAGCAGTTCTGGAGTGTGTGAAACCTGTTACACTTTTCTTTTGCACCACACTCCGGTAACTATAGTTAACTTCTGTTTGTCCTTCTGGAAGATTCAGCCAGGACAATGACTGATGATGACCTGTCTGCCTTGGTGGTGGATAATGGGTCAGGGATGTGCAAGGCAGGCTTTGGTGGTGATGATGCCCCCAGGGCTGTGTTCCCCTCAATGGTGGGGAGGCCCCGGCACCAGGGTGTCATGGTAGGCATGGGCCAGAAGGACTGCTATGTGGGGGATGAGGCCCAGAGCAAAAGAGGCATCCTGACCTTGAAGTATCCTATTGAGCATGGAGTGGTCACCAACTGGGACGATATGGAGAAGATCTGGCATCACACCTTCTATAATGAGCTCCGCGTGGCACCAGATGAGCACCCCATCCTCCTCACTGAGGCACCCCTCAACCCCAAGATCAACCGGGAGAAGATGACTCAGATCATGTTTGAGGCCTTCAACACACCTGCCATGTATGTAGCGATCCAGGCTGTGTTGTCCCTTTATGCCTCAGGACGGACGACAGGCAACGTGATGGACTCCGGGGATGGAGTCACTCACACTGTGCCCATCTATGAAGGTTATGCACTGCCTCATGCCATTCTTCGTCTGGATCTGGCAGGCAGAGAGCTGACAGATTACCTCATGAAAATCCTGACAGAACGAGGCTATCACTTCACCACCACAGCTGAGCGGGAGATTGTTCGTGATGTCAAAGAGAAGCTGTGCTACGTGGCCCAGGACTTTGAGCAGGAGATGGTCAGTGCGGCTGCATCCTCCTCGCTGGAAAGAAGCTATGAGCTTCCTGATGGGCAGGTGATCACCATTGGGAATGAACGTTTCCGGTGCCCTGAAGCCATTTTCCAGCCTTCCTTTCTGGGCATTGAGTCCAGTGGGATCCATGAGACAACCTTCAGCTCTATCATGAAGTGTGATGTGGATATTCGCAAGGACCTCTATGCCAACACGGTATTGTCTGGAGGCAGCACCATGTACCATGGCATTGCTGACCGAATGCAGAAGGAAATTGTAGCCCTGGCACCAAGTACTATGAAAATCAAGATCATAGCTCCCCCAGAACGGAAGTATTCTGTTTGGATTGGAGGATCCATTTTGGCCAGCCTGTCCACGTTCCAGCAGATGTGGATCAGTAAGCAAGAATACGATGAGGCTGGCCCTCCCATCGTTCATAGGAAATGTTTCTGAATGAGCTTCCATTTAATAGGTTTACGTTTTCCCTTTGAATTTTCCTAGGTCATGGTGATGGTAGTGCTTTTAATCCACTTTCAACAAAATCAAGGTAAATAGTCTACTCTTCCTAGGGTCTCAACTGACAAACTCCATCTCTCCATCCAACTTTCATGGGCTCTTACCCAACTAACCACATCTTGATCTCTATCAACTTAAGGAGAATTTTGATATCACCTCTATTTTATTCATCTATAGGCTTCAAGTAAATGTAGACTGGTTTAGATGAGAATGACTGACAAGGAATAAAATCGTAAGAAATGCCATATCAGAATGGATAACTAGCATTTCTAATCTCCAAAAAAATTTCTAGCTTAAAATATTTAGCAATGGCAAGCTGTACAAACCTGTAGAAAAACATGCTCTTATATTTAGCAAGTATGTCTTATTAGTTAGGTATTTTTGTTTTGTTTTGCTTCTTTATATAATATAATGAATTACATAGGTCAATGATATCCATGTATACATAAGCACCAGGGAATAAAATGTTATATCCTAAAATGTACTGGTACATCTGGCTGTCTGAATAGCTAGTGTGAGTTTCTTTACTGTCTAACAGTCACCATTTAGATAACTCCATGTTTGGTTTCCACTAATAAATAAGCATAATGAGACAGCTTATCATTCCTTTAAAATAGTTTATAAATCAAATGAATTTTCATGCTCAGAGTAGTTCACTGGTGAAATGCATATTTCAATGTCTTACTTATAAACGTTGTTATACTTGTAAAACAGCAAAACCACAGATTCCTATTTTTTAAAATATGAAGTGTATTATGGTATCAAGTTAATGCCTTTATGCTATAGTTTGACAAGGAAAATTTTATTATTATTTCTTAGCATAATGTATTTCTTGAATAATTTCTGTAGGCTATAATTTTGCATATTTCTCTTATGCAAGGATTTTACTGCAAGAAAGCATATCTGCAGCACTTTTATAAATGTAAATTGTAGTACCAGCATAGAAATCCCAGTTTTATTGGTAGAAAGAGTTTAGAATAATTCTGCTTTATTAGATCAAGTAATTAGCAGTTCTTTATGCAGATTGTTTCTGAATTACTAACATCTTAGAAAGTATCGATGTATCTTCCTATAATATCTAAAGATTTTTAATGAATCCAATGCTGATTTATCAACCAATTTTAAATACTAATACTAGCGCATTTATCTCAATCTATATTGTGATTGCTGATTATTTAAATATCCCTGTGTTTTTCAGAGATTTTCCCCTGAAAATTTTAAATATTTGTGTTTCTTATTACAGCATCAGATTCTCAGAAGGGAGAAATCTCTTCTCTTTTCCTTTTAGTTGAAAGACTCATACCTGTATTCTGCATCTCCAAATTGGAGTCATAAAACATTTTTTGCTTAAGATAAAATTTCTCAAAGAATTTATTGCCTCTTATTTCCTTTATCTGACAGCATAGTATTTAAAATGCATTGACCAACCCATGTCAAACTCTGAAATATGTTCTACAACTAATTGTGGTGCTATGCTTTGAAATTTATAGCTTTTTTGTATATATGTTATTTTTTATGAAAAAAAGAAGGAAAAAAAGATGATTGTGATAATAAAAAAAAATATTGAAGCCCTCTAGCCTTCTATATTCTGGAGCAGCTGGAAGGAAAAATAGGAGAGGAGCATATGGCAGCCAATGACAAACTCTGGGATCTGTCCTGTAATCACTTTTTGAAGAGTGTTTTGAAAACTATTGCTTTTTTATTTCTTTGCTTTGTGTATATGTTATACTATAGAATAAAAAAAGTTTAAAAAAAGGCATTAACTAAAATTATCTCCAAAGTCACTTTATTTTATAAGAATTTATTTCTTTACATTAAAGTAAAAATGCTTCATATTTGTATACTTGAATTTCCTGTTATTTCCCCTTCAATCCTTCCCAGAGAAGTAGTGAATAATCCAGAGGAGATTATTTATTGTATGTGTGACCTGTTCATTTGTCTGTTAGAGTTTTATGCTTAGTAAATCTGATTTCTAAATATTAAAGGCAAATTTAAAAAAAAGAAGACATCCAGTCAGATAAGGTTATATTTTTCTTGTAATATCAATTAAAATGTTGGGTTTTAATAGATGAACTGGGCCTCATATAATTAGTAGGCAGAGATGATAATAATAATAATAATAATATCTTGGATTTATAAGCTGCAGCACTTCCCATTTGCAGAGTAAGCAGTTCTCACAGCATTTTGGCCTACATTCTGAATTACCAGAAAAGGCCCCTCTCAGAACCTGTAGAAAATTTATGAGACAGGTATGGTGAGCTTCCAAAAGAGTGAACTAGAGAGTCTTGGATTTTTAGGTGAAAACATGAACCTCAAATTCAAACAAAAATTTAATCTCAGGGTCTTTAGATACTTTCCCTTTCATCAACGCTAATAACTGATGGAAGAATTTAATGAGGAAGCAAAAACCTCACACATCTCACAACCTTATATTTTAGAATCAATGTCATGTATTTAGATAATACAATTTGCATGCTACTCACCAAAGTATCACAAGCCTGGCTCACAGACCAAATTACTTAGAACTTCATAAAAATACAGATTCCCTAGTCCTGGGTTCAGAAACTCCAGTTCTGTAGGACTAGGATGAGATCTAGGAATCCAAGGGTAGAGCCGATTTGAAGAATCACAGCTTTCAACCTCCTAGAACCTAAAATACATTTAGACTCCTAAGGCAGGAGAAAACTATGGACATTTTCCTGGTCCATCTCCCTCCTAATGCGGGTCAGCACCAAAGCAGTCTTCACAGATGAATTTCATACCATTGTAAAAGATTTCCACCCTTCCTCAATGATCCATTCTGCTGTCTCAGTAGCAATCTAATGCTGTAGCTGTAACACAATCCACTCCCCAAAGCTGTTATATCTTCATCATAAGTAATATTTTTCTGAAAAGATATGTAGTCAAAAATCAATATCTACATTCTTCTTCCCTAATATATAGACATGATTATTTTTCATTAGTGAGATAAACTAGGCTGAGAATACGACTGAGCCTTACATTCACAATTCCGTAATACAGAAAGGGCTAGACACGTATAATACATTTTCCAGATAAAGAACAATCCTTTGGGTGTCCAGGTGTCTTACCATATTTATTCACTCATTTTATAATTATTAATTCACTGTCCTGTACCATAATCTACTAGAGAAGTATTTCAAGGAACTTGGGGCAATCTACAATCCAGTAGGGAGGAGAAATTATGTACAATGGATAGCAGTATGATTTAAGGGTGGTTCACAGACTAAACACAGTCCGAAGTATTATGACACTTTCAGTAAGGACATTTTTCAGCCATGGTGATCAAAAAAAGGTTCATAGAGTAGATGGAGGCATTGTGTTAAGTCCTAAACAACACATGAGTTGTACTGAACACATAAAAAAACTTTTCTTAGATGGATCAGGCACTATTAGGAACACTATTTATTGGAATTGGTAGAGTTGCTTGTCCGTATTTTGAATGCTCCCAAAGGACTGTGCCAGAAACTATAAAGAAGTATCAGCTCAAGTACCACCTCCTCTACAGTCTTTTCTAACCTTCTCTTTCCTCTCTCCAGCATAAAGTGACAAGCCTGTCCTTTGTGCTCCCACTACATCTTTTACATGTATAAAGTATCACATCCATAACACATGGCCACACCTCCACCATCCACATATCATCAACAAGCACCTGGAAGGCAGAGACATAGACAGGATTTATCTGCCTTTGAATCTTCTGTGCTACTCCTAGTGCCAGGCACATAGTGTTAACTGAAGAAACATTATCTGAATTAATAAATCAGTGACTAAGTGAATAAATCAGTGACTAAGTGAGGTACCTTGTCAACATTACAGCTCTGCATTGTCTGTTTCTTGCCACACTATTCTCAAATCCATATCTGCAAGCATCTGCCTCTTTTGTCTAGTGCTGTCTTTCCTCTGAAGGATATTTTCTCTTTCTCCTCTCTTCCTCTCTTCTCTATCCTATTCGATTCACTTCTTCCCTACTTCTCAACATTAAGAGCTGTATTTTGATAGTTTTTTGCTTGTCAGTGAAAGTTTATCCCTTCTTCTGATTGGTCAAAGGATCAATCAACTTCATCTTTTGGAGTATATGTGCTGAAATTCCAGACAAAAAAAAAGAAAGAAATCTTTTACCAAGTTTAATGCTATATTCAGCCTTCTAATCTATTTGCATTTTTGCTGATATTTTTCACTTTTTTCTAAGGTACAAATTGCTCTAGGGTTGAGAGTTTCAGACATCTGACTTCTTAATAACTGAGACACTATAATATATTGAAAAGTATGTTTCTCTGGTAACTATTCATAGCCTCCTTACAGAGTTTACAAAAGATTCCTTTCAAAAAAATTTTTAAGTTAGGAATGAAGCACGTGCTTTGCGTAATACTGCTTCCAGATGTTGATAAATACAGTTGGAATGTCTTTAGGGATATAAATATATATATCGGGAGGGAGACTGCTCATTAAAATTAATTGATGCTTTAAAACTTCCTTGTTAAATGTAAAAGGACCTGTCTGAACTGTAACTGCCGTGTTTTTTTAAGCTAACACATAAGTAATAAAGACCACTGAGCCTCCTTGAACAGGCTGACTCATTTTTCATCCCATTCCAAATCTGCTGTTGTAGCCACCTTATAATTTTAGGTGCAGTTAACTCTTGTCAACAGTTGTGCCCAATATCTGATGGCAGATATTTTATCTAGACAACACCCAAACACTTTTTGAAAAATGGAAAATCTTATTTAATTGGCTATGTGACAATATGTAAGTCAATGAGACATGTGGCACATACCATACAACACTATCTGGTAAAGACAGGTGAAGATACGCAAACCTATCAAGAATTAAAGTTCTTGCTCACAGGAGTGCAGTAAGAATAATTCTTCCTAGGCTGGAAGTGGAAAGAGAAAGCCAGATACCAACAAAGTATTGTCACTTCAGGGCTCCTGCCTTTCATATTGCAGATTCTCCATGGCACACTCAGAAAGTCCCCAGTTGTTAGCCACTCTTCTTTTAAAAAAGAAATAGTAGCTCCTGAACCTTGTTTAGTTTTTCCATAATTGAGTATTAAGGAAAAAGCTGGCCTTGCCAGTAAATAGAAAATTGTTATTGTGTCCACCAACAAGAATGAAAGGATGTTCCAGAAAAGTCCACAGTGTTAACAGTTTATGAACAGAAGTTTTCCCTAGAAATATAAGCTTTTTTGTATATCTTGAATTACCAAAGTAATTTAAGAGCCTATTGAATGTGAAATCTATAATGCCTAGATAAAGAGGGGCAAAATAACATGCCCCTATTTTATTATAAAAATTGCATTAGTTCAGTGATAAGATTCAGTTTTATATGCTTGGCTAAATAGTCAATTTTATCAAAACGGAAAAAATTCTCTCTAGGAAAATAAAAACATAATGTAAAATTTTAAATTGTTGGTGGAATCAAGGAGGCAAAAGTTGGAGCAGAGAAAAGGAATTACGTCAATCAAAAAGAAAAAGATTATAAAATATTAATTGAAAAGAACATTCTTCTTTATGAGACCTCAGCACTACTTTACTGGTATTTTTTGCACTAGGTATGCCATTTAGTGATTTGACACTTCAGCCAAAATTGCAGATTATAACAATAAAATTATGAAATCTTTATGATATTGTGCAGTATGACTCAACAAGGTTTTATGACGAATCTAATATTATGGCGAACAAGGAAAAGAAGAAAAGGAGTTTAGACTCTAAATGATGTCCATTGCCATGTTCAAACCATCACTGATCTGCAGTGATTGCTTTCATATTTGAATTGCTATGGCCAAGAACTGTAGCCAGTCTGCATGATGTACCTCAAATACTGACCCTACAAAGCGACTCTGAGCAGTTACAGAATCAGGTAGGCAGGATGTGTAGCTATTGATTGTTAATTTTGTTTTTTGCCTTGAATTTTGAATAGCTGGCATCTGAATGCTTCTTTTATTTAGCAAGAATTCCCTTTTGTGTGACCCCTCATGGAAGGCAAGGCCCAGGCTCATATTATTTCCTGGCAGATAGAGGATAGACTCAACTTCAGGTGCTCCTTTCTAGGGTTTTGACATCCTGAAGCTGAGAAAGTGACACAAACAAGCCAGAATTGAGAAATTATTCCCGACCTTGGTGATACAGGGAAGCCATTTTGCAATGACATAGTACCCTGCTGTATAGTCTTAACTATACCATTGCTATGGCATGACTTTAGCTGCTTTTCTAATTTTCTAGACTCTTCCCTTGGTTTCTTCCCATTTTCCAAGAATAGATTCCATAAGCTACTCATCATCATTTCCAAAAGTTCCTTTCTGGCTTAAGCAATCTGTGGTAGGTTGAAATTGTATGTACCCCCAAAAACAAGTTCTTAAATTTAATCCATACCTGTGGGTATGGACTCATAAATAGGATCTTTTGATGAGGCTACTTCAATTAAGGTGTGACCCACTTCATTCAGGATGGGTCTTAATCCTATTTCTGGAATCTTTTATAAACGGGATGAATACAGAAAGAGAGGGAGAAAGACATGGAAGCAAGAAGCTGAAATCAACAAATCCAGAAGACAAGGGAGAGACCAGCAGATGCTGCCATGTATCTTGGCATGTGGAAGAGAAACCAAGGATCACTGGCAGCTGGTCTTTGGGAAGAAAGTATCGCCTTGAGGATGCCTTGATTTGGACACTTTCCCAGACTCTAATCATAAACAAATAAGTTACTATTGTTCAAACCAAACCATTTCATGGTATATTGCTTTCAGCCAGCTAAAACACCATCCAAAGGCAATTTCTCCTGCACACAATCAAATATGTTGACTAAAACATATTTTGATACCAGGTGTTCTAGTTTGCTATCTGCTAGAGTTCAATATACCAGAAATGGAATAGCTTTCTAAAAAGGGGAATTTAATAAGTTGCTAGTTTACAGTTCTAAGGCAGAGAAAATGTCCCAATTAAAGCAAGTCTATAAAAAAAAGTCCAAATAAAGTCACCGAAAAGAGGTTACCTTCAATCAAGAAAGGCCAATGAAGTTCAGGGTTTCTCTCTCAACTGGAAAGACACACGGTGAAAATGGCAATCTGCTAGCTTTCTCTCCAGGCTTCTTGCTTCATGCAGCTCCCCCAGGGGCGTTCATCTCGGAAGGTCTCTGGCTGTTTAGGTTCTTGGCCTCGTGGTTCTCTCATCATTCTGAAGTTTACTCCAAAATGCTTCCTCTTTTAAAGGATTTCAGTAAAGTAATCAAGATGGGATCAGGATTAAAACATGGCTTTTCTAGGACACATAATCCTTCCAAACTGGCATACCAGGTAATAGAATTTCAGGTATCAGACCCTTAAGGAAATGAGTAAACTAAAATTAGTTACTCATTTCCTGACCCAGTTCAGATTGAAGAAACAAAAATCCCACTAGTATTCAGTAAAGGGAATCTTGAAGCTCAAAGTAATCAGTAGAGAACAGCTCATTAAAGTATCTTGTGTGACACTTAAAATTAAATGCTCTTTGAGCGTAAGGCTGTAGAAGATCAAACTATCATGTTCCAGGAACAATATAAAGTGTAAAAAAATTCTAGGGTGAGGAATGAATGGCTGTTTCAATTGGAACAGATCAAGATGCTGTCTTAGTTTGCAAGCTGCAGGAATATGACATACCAGAACTGGAACAGTTTTTTAAAAGAAGAATTTAATAAGTTACAAGTTTACAGTTCTAAGCCTTTAAAAATGTCTGAACTAAGCATGCAGGGAAAGATGCCTTAATTCAGGAAAGGTTGATGGGTCAGGAAAACCTGTGTCAGCTGGGTAGTCATGTGGCTTGCATCTGCTGGTCCCTTGCTCCTATGCTCCATGTTTTCAGCCTCCATTCCTGTGGGGGTTCCTCATTATACTTCTCCAGGACTGGCTTTCATCTCATGGCTTCCCTTTGGCTCGCTCCAGGTTCTGGCTTGCTTTAACATGGCAACATCTGCCAGGCTCCAAGCATCACCAAACATCCATGTCTCCATTCTCCAAATGTTGGCATCTGTGGCTTCTGTCATTTCTACCTCTCTCTTAAGTGTTTCCTCTTAAGAGAGGATCCCAGAAAATTAATCAAGACCCACCTGGAGTGGATGGAATCACATCTCCATCTAATCAAAAGGTAAACCCACAATTAGGCATGTCACATCTCCATGGAGATAGTCTAAACAAAAGTTTCTGCCCTAAAGTATTGAATGAGGATTAAAAGAAACCGCTGCCCCCACCAAATTGGATTAAGATTAAATCATAACTTTTCTGGGGTACATAATACTTTCAAAGAAGCACATATGCTCCAAGTTGTAGTTTCCCACAGAATCTTTGAATAACTAGCAAAAACTGACAGAGTTCTGATATATGAGACTATATGGATGAACTTTCATATTGCATGAAATAGGGCAGACACAAAAGGACAAATATTGAATGATTCACTAATGTGAAATAATTAAAATAAGTAAATCCATAGAGTCAGAAACTAGAATATAGGTTATCAGGGGCCAGGGTAGTTAGTTGTAGGGAATGGAGAATTCATGCTTATTTATTAGTTTCTGTCTAGGGTGATGGATGAGTTTTGGTAATGGATGGCAGTACAACATTATGAATGTAACTGGACCATTGAATTACATGGTGAAAGTGGTCAAAAGGGGAAATTTTATGTTGTATATATGTTCCTAGAATAAATTTTTTAAAAAAACATAGGTCTAGGAGGTGCAAGGGTAGTTCAGTGGTAGAATTCTCGCCTGCCATGAGGGAAACCCAAGTTCGATTTCTGGCCCATGCACTTCCCAAACAAACAAGCAAACAAACAAATGAAAAACAAAACAAAAATTCAACAAATGGCACTGTAATAAGGGGATACTCACATGGGAAAAGAATGAAATGTGACGCCTGCCATATAGCATACAAAGAAAAAAAAATTAGGACTAAAGGCTTTCAGAAAATGGCAAATAGGGAGCTCCAAGACTCAGTCCTTCCACCAAAGCAACTACTAAGCAGGAAAGAACTTTCTGAAACAACTATTTTGAAACTCCAGAGCCCAGAAGAACTCAGGGAAGAGAAGGAGGAAGAGGCTGATAAACTAAGGTAAAGAACAGTAAATCGCTCCCTCCAAGCTATAGCTATCAGCACCCATTCTCCACCCTTGTAGAAGGCAGCTGTGAGGTCAAGCCCTTGGCTAGATTGCTAGAGTCAGAAAGGGTTATAAAAGTTTTCTTCTCCAAGACTAGGGGTGGGCATGGCTGATCACTGATCATGGCTTTTGATTAGTGACTTTGGATCACTGGGGCCCCAGCTCAACCCCCAAAGGCCTCAGAAGAGAAGACTTAAAGACGCAACAGTTTCTTTTAGGACTATGGAGGACAATTAATTAAAGGGCTGAGTTTTCTGGGCAGGTCAAGAAAGCTCAACTTTGTGGAGCCATAGAGGAAGTTCCTGGTGCCCTTTCTGATTCCCTCCCCAGGACACTTTGGAGGAAGTCTGCACCCTTTCCTGGTTCCTTAGCCCTGTTTCAGCTGGGAAAGACTGACTTGGGCAAGTCCTCTCTGGCATGCCCCTCCACTCAGAATTTGCCCTCCAGGCAAAAGCAATTTGAGTCAATGAAAGGAATGTAAGAAACTATAGCAACAGAAAGTACGAAGCCAAGCCTGCTAGCTTCAAATACCCAGAAAAGGAAGGTCTGTCTCCTGGGAAATAGAGGGGTAACCAAGTATTTGCAAACAGAGGAACTCCAAAACAACTAAAAAGCAAAAGCCCAGGACAAAATAAAGACTCAGAAAGATAGGGAAAATCCTAAAAGTGGCATTCACCTTGGGCAGACCTTTCTGATAGGAGGAAAGAAATTCAAGAAAATCTCTATCTTATCACCAGCTGGTGACAAAATCAAGAAACAGACATCTCAGGGAATAAATTCCAGAGTCAACATTTTAAAATATTAAAATGAACAGTGTGAAACAAAAGAGTACAAAACAAAGTAGCATAAAATAAAGGCCCAGCCAAAGGCAGAGGCTAAAAATCTAGAAAACACCAACAAAGAAGATGAGAATGTGGACATATCAAACAAAACCTTTTTAAAAATGATCTGAAAAATGTTCAAGGAAAGGAAGGAGAATACTAAGAAAGAACTAAAGGATATCAAGGTAACAATGAATAAGTACTATGAGAATCTTAGTAAGAGATGGAAATTTTAAAAAGGAAAAGAATTATTGGGGCTGAAGACCACAATACATGAAATGAAAAATTCCCAGAAGGGTTTGAAGAGCAGATTGTAACTGGCAGAAGAAAGAATCAGGGAACTCAAAGGCAAGACATTTAAAATGAGTCAGGCTGGGGAGAAGTCAGAAAAGAGAATCATGAAAATAGCCTAAGACATCTCTGGGAAATCATCAAGTGAATGAATAAATGCATAATGGAGTTTCAGGAAGATAAGAAAGAGAGAAAAGGGCAGAAGGACTATCCAAAGAAATAATGGCAGAGAACTTCCCAAACTTAACAAAGAACATGAATATACACATCCAAGAAGCCCAGAGAATACTAAATAGGATAACATGAAGAAAAGTATACCTCATCATATAATGATAACATTATTGACTGCAAAAGACAAGGAGAGAGGTCTGAAATCTACAAGACAAAGGCAAGATGTTAAGTACAAGGGAGTCCCAATTAGGCTGAGTACTGATTTCTCATTGGAAATCATGGAGGCAATAAGGCAGTGGGGAATCTGGACAGGTGGAATAGCTAAGATTTCACACAGAACTGTAACTCCCCCAACCAGTGGAGGCTGCTGCTCCACCCCACAGGCACCACACGCTGGTTCCCTGAGGCAAAAGGAAATAGCTCTTACTAGCAGTGAGGGTTATCTCAATCAAGCCCCAATTGTGCAATTAATTTTAAAAATCTGACTACTGCCAAAAGGCCCCCAGCACAGATAAACTTGGAATAAGCACTAAAGGAACTAGGAGTTTTTGTCCTGGTAAAGAGGGAGTGGGGCTTATATGGAAAAAAAAAAAAAAAAAAAAGAGGCTTTTTGGATTGGATAGCACAAAAATACTAGAAAAAGACTGACTCACAAGAAAAGGGGCATACAGAGCCTGGAGATTACCAAATCAAGCTCTTGATTGACAAACCTGAGAGCAGGGTTCAGGCTCTGAAAAGGTTTTTAGCTTTTTTTTTTTAAGTCCTTAAACAGTGCATCAGATAGAACTGGAAGCACTCTCACACTCCAGCACTGCCCTAAACAAGGGCAGAATTAAGCTTGTCTGAGAGACAAAATAACTAGTCAGGTGAAAGGACTTAATTCTCTAAAGGGTGTGTCTTCTGCAAGAAAAAGGAGGTGGTGCCCAGCTCAAGTGAAATCCCTCTTTCAAGGAATTCAGGCCCCAGAAACTGAAAAACAGAAGCAATCAAAGCCATCCTACTACTTTACCTCTGTTTTGCCGCTGGCAGGGAGAGTCAGCTGAAATTAAAGGGGCCACATCACTTTAAGCTAGTGGAAAAGCATAGGAGATAAGCACACACACTGGATAGGATAGGAAAAGCACAGAGTATAGAGGCTTCATAGGAATGTCTGACAACTTGCGGGTCTCACCCTCAGGAAAAACTGATGCTGGCTACTTTTTCTTCCTGAGATGTGGGCCTGTCTGGTCTCCATATGGGCAGGGCAAGAAACAGAAAAACAAGGACTGAAAAATTCTGATCAGTTAAACACAAACTTTTCTAGAGGTCCAGAATAACTTGAATTGAAAGACAAAGAACAGATAGAGAACAAAGCCATCCAGCAAGAAAATCCTAGGTAAAAGAGTGAAAACAACCTCTAGATTATGCTAATTAAGGAAATCAAATGCCTAGACACCAGGAAAAAATAGTGAGTCATACTAGGAAAACTGGAGATATGATCCCGTCAAAGGAACAAGCCAACACTTCAAATGAGATAAAGGAGTTGAAACAACTAATTCAGGATGTTCAAACAGACAAGGAAAATCTCATCAAAATACAAATCAACTAGTTGAGGGAGGATCTAAAGAAGACATTGGGCAAACAAAAAAAAGAACTCAAAAATTTGATAAAAGAAATCACAGAACTTATGGGAATGAAGAGGTGGAAAAATAAACAGTGGAAACCTACAACAATAGCTTTGAAGATGCAGAAGAAAGGATTAGTGAACTAGGGAACGGCACTTAAAAATCGAACACACTCAAAAAAATACAGGGAGGGACACACACTTCCGGGTCAAGATGGCGGCTTAACAATATGTGCATTTTAGTTCATCCTCCAGAACAACTACTAAATAACCAGAAACAGTACAGAACAGCTCCCGGAGCCACGATACTGACCAGACACACAGCATACCCCAGTCTGGACCAGCTGCGAGCACCCCGCAGAACCGTGAGTTCTCAAAGCTGTGGCGGCCAGCACCCCTCCCCCACAGGCCGCTTCCCACAGGGGAAAGGAAAGGACTTTACGAGCAGCAGGGACTGGGCACAATCAAACACCAATTGTGGAACTAATTAACAAATTCTGACTATTAAAAATAGGCCCCCAGCTTAGGTGAACCTGATCAAAGCAGAGGTTGCTCATTTTTGCCCCGGCGCCAAGGGGGCAGGACTAACAGAAAAAGGGGGGAAAAAAAGAAGGAAACAGAGGTTTTTGTGGCTGTGTATCTATCTACAAAGGCTTGACTGCCTCTGGATACAGAGGTAGGACTTTTCAGGCTGCAACTGCCCCAGGCATAGGCAGAAGTGAGCTCTTTTGGGGGCTTGTCTGGAGCTTGTGCCTTCCCCAGGGGAGGGATGAAGCCCCACCCAGGTGGAATTCCTCCCTCAAGGAATTCAGACACCAGGGCTTGGTAATTTGAAGCCATTAAAACCAACCTACAACCTCTCCTCTGTCTCCACCATGCCCCCAGCTGGGAGGTCTGCCAAAAGTTAAAGGTACCACATCATCTTATGCTGGTGGGACCTGCAGTCAGACAAGCACCACATACTGGGCAGGATAAGAAAAACAGAGTCCAAAGACTTCACAGGAAAGTCTTTCAACCTGCTGGGTCTCACTCTCAGGGAAAACTGATGCAGGTGACTCTTTCCTCCTGATAGGAGGCCAGTTTGGTCTGGGAAAATCTGGCTGGGGTCTATAATATCTAAGTAGACCATCCTAAGTGTGTGGGGGGGAAAGGCACCACACAAGCAGGGCAAGAAACAAGAAAACAAGAACTGAAAAATTGTCCTCTGTTAAATAAAGCTTAAGCTAAAGGTCCAGATAAAGCTGAACGGAATGTCAAAGAACAGATAGACAACAAATTCATCCAGCAAGAAAACCCTAGATAAAAGAAGTGAAAGCAATCTCCAGAATAAACTAATCAAGGTAATTAAATGCCTAGACGCCAGCAAAAAATAACAAATCACACTAGGAAAATTGAAGATATGGCCCAGTCAAAGGAACAAACCAACAATTCAAATGACATACAGGCGCTGAAACAATTAATTCAGAATGTACGAACAGACATGGAAAACCTCATCAAAAACCAAATCAATGAATTGAGGGAGGATATAAAGAAGACAAGGAAAGAACAAAAAGAAGAAACTGAAAGTCTGAAAAAACAAATCACAGAACTTATGGGAATGAAAGACACAGTAGAAGAGATGAAAAAAACAATGGAAACCTG
>PVIY010007164.1:0-83530 GCA_004026745.1 Myrmecophaga tridactyla
AGCTACTGATTTCTTTAGCAATTTCTTCTTTGACCCACTGGTTGTTTAAGAGTGTGCTTTTTAATCTCCATATACTTGTGAATGTTCTCATTCTTTAATGGTTATTGAGATCCAGCTTCATTCCATTGTGATCAGAGAAAGTGATTTGATTATTTTCAATGTTTTTAAATTTATAAAGACCTGCTTTGTGCCCCAGCAAATTATCTATCCTGGAGAATGTTCCATGAGCACTAGAGAAGAATGGATATGTTTGTGTTTTTGGGTGCAATGACCTATATATGTCTGTTAGATCTAACCTGTTTATCAAGTTATTTAACTTCTCTATTTCCTTGTTGATCTTCTGTCTGGTGGTTCTACGTATAGAGGAGAGTGGTGTATTGAAGCCTCCTACTATTATTATTGACACATGTATCACTCCCTTCAGTTTTGCCAGTGTCTGTCTCGTGTACTTTGCAGTTCCATGATTGGGAGCATAAACATTTATGATTATTATATTTTCTTGGTGAATTGACCCTTTAATTAGTATATTGCCGTGACCAGCGCAGCTCAGTGTCGGGACTGAAGAGAGGCGATGGGGAATTGAGAAAGAAACACAAGAGACAAAGACATAGTTAAAACTCGGACCAGGTGGAACTCTGAGCTCAGATAGAGACTCAAAGACCCCAAGAAGTTCAGCACGGTTTATTTTATAGGACTTTAGAGGGCTGTGAGGCAAAGAAAGTAAAGAATGTAACTAGAACGGGGGAGGAGGAAGCACAAGCTAAACCATCTGCTTCCTTGTGACCAGATGAGTCAAAAAGTTAGATGTTTCCCAAGGCCTCCTTCCATCCCAGACTCCAGCAGCTTTGCAACACTTTAGGCTTTTCAGGATATCAGGTGCCTTTTCCCACAGAGACAGCTTTGCTCAATCTCTGCAGCGAGCATGTGACCTGTCTCATCCGCACCCAACATCTCCCCCTTTTTTATTTTAAATGCAGCTCGGAGGTATTTAATTGGAGGGTTCGTATTTGGTTTCGGAGGATCCGGATTCTGACTGAAATTATAAGAAACAAGATTAGTAGCAAAAGGATTATAGCTATTAAATACCAAGCTGAGTATTTTAGAATATTTAGAGGATTAAAGCCTTGTAATTCACTCAAGATGTCCCGTGCCACCGTAGTGGGATCAACAACTTCATCGTGACTTATTTGCATGCTTAGAATTTCTTCATGTAATTGTTTTAATTTAAACTGATATTATGGTGGCTCCAAAATCCCCGCAGATGCTTTTGAACTTTAGACCAGTTCCATCATGACTGATTATACAGAACTGATGTCACGCATATGTACTGATAATTAGCATGGCATAGCAACTTTATCTGAATTTTAACCTTTCTACCTCACTGCCAATGCCTATGACTGCAGCCTCTAAAGCATTAAGCTTGACTTCTAATTTAAGATCTATTTTTTCTTGCTCTTGCAAGGCAACAGAAGTATTTTGAGCTAGGTTATTAATAAAATAGGCATTTTGTACACTGAGTAAGAGCAACTACAGAAGTGGTTAAGGTGACTTACAATGTGACAAGAGTAACTATTCCAAAAATAATTAATCCCAATGCTCAATGAAGGGTGAGTGTGGTAGATTCATTTGTCAACTTAGCCAGGTGAAGGCACCTAGTTCTGTTGCTGTGGACATGAGCCAATGGTATGTGAACCTCATCTGTTGCTGATTACATCTGCAGTGGGCTAGGAAGTGTGCCTGCTGCAGTGAATGATGTTTGACTTAACTGGTTGGTGCTTAAACGAGAGAGCTCAACACAGCACAGCCTAAGCAGCTCAGCATACCTCATCTCAGCACTTGCAGCTCAGCCCAGGACTTTGGAAATGCAGAAAGAAATCACCCCGGGGAAAGTTGTTTGAACCCAGAGGCCTGGAGAGAAGGCCAGCAGAGACCATCCTGTGCCTTCCCATGTAAGAAAGAACCTCAATTGAAAGCTGCCTTTCCTCTGAAGAACTAACAAAATAAATCCCCTTTTATTAAAAGCCAGTCCATCTCTGGTGCGTTGCATTCTGGCAGCTAGCAAATTAGAACAGATTTGGTACCATAGAGTGGGGTGCTGCTGCAGTTTGCAAATACCAGATATGTTGGAATGGTTTTTTGGATGACTAAGGGGAAGATTTTGGAGGAACTGTGAAGAGAATGATCGAGAACTCCTAGAGTGCTTGAAGAGACTGTTGGTATAAACAGAACCACTGCCAATCTGGACAAAGGGGGACACAAAGGGACAAATTGGAGTTTGCAGAGTGAGAACCATGGACGCTTGGGTCTGAAGCCAAGAAACCTTGGCCAGGAGAATGGACCCACCCATATACATGGAGAGGGTGAGTTTGCCCTGAGGGCAGAGGATGAGTCTCCCATTTCATTGCAGTGGAAGAGTTGTGCAGCCTCAGGCTTGGAAAAGGCATAGCACACTCCTTGGGGGCTGGGGAGAGCCTGGCTGCCACCACATGGAGGGATGAGTGTGTGCCCTGGAAATGACAAAGAGCCCAGGGGTGGCCTTGATGCCTGGAGAGAGTGGAGCCAAGAAAAAGGTGGTCTCCTCAATGTTCCCCAAGGTTGATTTGGAAAGAGGCGGGCCACTGCATAGGCCCTTGGAAAGGGTGGGACTGCCACTTTCTAAAGCTGAAGGATAAATGAATTTCAGACTTTGAAATTCCATGGCACTTGCCCTGCAGGTTTTACATCTGTGTTTCCTCCAGTTTCTCCCTAGGGAAATGAAAACCTGTATCCTGTGAATATCCTCCTTTGCATATTGGCACCAGACAGCTTGTTTTGAGATTCACAGGTCCACAGCCAGAAGAGAATTTTTTGCACCTTAATATTGTTTAAGGTGTTGCGTGTAGTTGCCAGGTTGACAAGGGGTGGACATGTGGTAGTCAGATTCAGTTGTCAACTTGGCCAGGTGATGGCACCTAGTTCTGTTGCTGTGGACATGAGCCAATGGTACATGAACCTCATCTGTTGCTGATTACATCTGCAGTGGGCTAGGAGGTGTGCCTGCTGCAATAAATGATGTTTGACTTAATTGACTGGTGCTTAAACGAGAGAGCTCAACGTAGCACAGCCCAAGCAGCTCGGCATACCTTATCTCAGCACTTGCAGCTCAGCCCAGGCCTTTGGAGATGCAGAAAGAAATCACCCCAGCCAAAGTTATTGGAACCCAGAGGCCTAGAGAAAAGGCCATCAGAGACCATCCTGAGCCTTCTCACGTAAGAAAGAACCTCAGTTGAAAGTTAGCTGCCTTTCCTCTGAAGAACTAACAAAATAAATCCCCTTTTATTAAAAGCCAATCCATCTCTGGTGTGTTGCATTCCAGCAGCTAGCAAACTAGAACAGTGAGCAAGCTGGTTACGTATTTCTTTTAATATCTGAAGACCTCTATCACTAAACCAAGGTCTGGAACTATTGGTGGGGATCATAACAAAGGAGGGCTGGTAAAGTACAACAATTTGGGACCCAGATGCTGGAATTGTTCTATTCATACAACTGGTAAGATTGCAATTGGTACATTCAACAGTATAATGATTTTCAGTTTTGTGGATGTTAATTTTCCCAATGAGTAGCACATAAGGGTGCTGAACACATGCTCGGGGTTCAGTACTTTTGGCCCCCACATCTTCTATATCTGCAAGACTATGGCTAGTTCGATTAATGAAAGATGTGGCCATAGCAAGCTTCCAAATTTCCTTTTCATAATGTCCATCACTGGTTGTGAGGATGGTTGTAATAAATTCTCTGGTGGTATTTCCCTCTTTGTGACTGGTGTCACTGATATTATGGGACCAATCAAAACTTCATTTGTTACTCATTATCTCATATCTCATGGGCCATAGATATATATACACTGTCTCCAAGGGGGATAGATCCCTTGGACCCCCCTGAGCTTATGAGGATGGCATACCGGAAAAGATGGCCTAGGATGGCTGGAATTAAGGGGCTCAAGGCTGGTGTCATTGAATCCTTGAAATGTTAACATTTCATCTATCCAAGAAGACCCATTGGATAAAATTGTAGTTTTAAAATGAGGTTGTAATTCAAGACAATAAGCTTTATTTGTGTTTATGGAAATATAGATAAGTATTTGGAGACTAAGACCTGAATAATTAAATAGCTTATACTCAGCAGTGATATTATCATCAGTATGTTCCCCAACAAGGTGGGTATCATTAGTAAACATTGGTACTGATTCTCCTTCCCAGGTAACTATGTGTGCTATGGGAGCGTTAGGAAAATAAGTCCAATCAGTTTGGTTTTGCTCTAGGTGGCCACTTACCCTACTTACCTGAGTAGTTACCAGGGCCATCATGGTGGGGAGGAGACATCCCTGGTTTTTTTCCATATCCACTTATCTACAAGTGACTTCCTGAGTGTCAGATGTTAATTTCTTCAACTGACCCCAGGTAGGGTATGCTGCGTCCTGCATTGCTTTAGTCATCAGGTGTGGAGTCTTGGCAAAGCTCTGTTCTGCTGGAATGGAGATGGTTGGTTTCAGGGGTCCTGTCTTGGCAGTCACGGTTATTTCAGGCATGATCCTCAATTTCTTGAATGGCAGGATGAGATGCTCCTCTGGGTTTATGTTGCCCCACAAACCTTTCAGGGTCCCACGCCAGCTTAGATGAATTCTCTGGAAAAACAGACATGACCTCTACCCCAAATTGGAATGGGTTCAGGGCCCTTCCATTGTCCAGTAGCTAAATCCTTCCACAAGGCACGTCCTTTAGGACTAGAAGATGAGTTCTGAAAATGCCTTTCTATGGCAGTAATACCCTCCTCATCACAGTTCAAAAAATTTAAAGTAAAATAAGGAATGATTCAGTAGGTTTTATGGTGTAGGGGCATAGTCCATATTCTCCCTTTTAAGTTTTAAAGTTTGTATTTTAAGTGTTGAATATGCTTGTTCAATGATTGTCTGATCTTGGGGGTTATAGGGAATACCTGTTTTAAGTTCAATGCGTAATTGATGAGCAAATGCTCGAAATTTTGCTAATACATAACCAGGCCCATTATCAATTTTAATTTCCTTAGGTTTTCCCATGACAGTGAAAGCGGCGAGGCAGTGGTTGATTATATGCTTGGCACTTTTTCCAGTTTGTGCCAAGGCAGAAATGAAACCCAAGATAGTATCAATAGAAACATGGACCCAAAGCAGACATCCAAACACCAGGATATAACAGCTGTCTGTCACAGGTGATCAGCAATTAAGCCTCTTGGATTGATGCCTGTATTAAGAACTGGGTGATGAATGCTGCACTGACCACATTGCTTAACAATTTGTCTGCCTTGTTCTCTCATAAGTTTAAATTGTTTTCTTAGTGCCTTGGCATTTTGATGATGGCAGCTGTGTTCTACAACAGCCCCTTCATAGGGAGTAGAAAATGTGGCAATTGCTACCAATTTATCAGTCATTGCATTTCTAGTAAGTTTAAATTGTTTTCTTAGTGCCTTGGCATTTTGATGATGGCAGCTGTGATCTACAACAACCTCTTCATAAGGAGTAGGAAATGTGACAACTGCTACCAATTGATCAGCCATTGCATAGCCAAAAGCTAAAGGACTGGGTAAGTTAGAATGGGCACATATGTGAACGATAAAGCAGTGATGCTTACGGGCCCTAATTAGTGACTGACGTTTAAAGAATAGATGAAGTAATTCTTCATTACTAGTGTGTCCAATGACAGCAGTTTCTATAATTTTCATCATACCAACAGCATAATTGTTGTCATTGTAGATATTTAGGTTTTCATTGACGAAGTCAGTAGGAGCTAAAATAATGGCTTGGATTTCTGCTCGCTGTGCTGACTGCAGTGATGTTTGAATTACCTTTGAGGTGGTGGAGGAGTAATATCCTGCCCTTCCTGCACCTGAACCATCAGTAAACAAGGTACAGGCCTTGGGCAAAGGAGTTTGAACTATGACCTGAGGGAAAGCAAATGCCATTTGCATGGTGAATTGCAAAATTTTGTTAGCTGGGTAATGGGTATTGAGTTGACCAGTAAAGTTGGCTAATGCCAACTGCCAAGAACTAGAAAACTGCCATAGCCGATTTTGTTGTTGAACGGTAAAAGGAACTGTTGATATACTGAGGTTCAAGGCCCACAAGTTGTAATAACCATGTCCTACCCTTGCTAATTATCTGAGCCACTAGGTCAGGATAAGGAGTAAGCACCTTGGAGGGAGCACATGGCAAGTGTACCCATTCCAAGATCCCATTTTCCTGCCACAGTGTACCAGTAGGTATATAGGCCATGGCTAGTATGATAAGATGGAGGTTTTGTTCCAGATTAAAATGAGTAAATTGTGCTTCCTGCATGGCGGTTTCACTTTTGCGAAGGGCTAGGCATCCTTCCTCCAACAGCTGTCGGGGAAAGGTAGGTGAAGGATCGCCTTGTAAGGTTTTAAACAAAGGGGCAAGGTCTCCTGTGGTTAATAGTAGGCTCGGTCTGAGCCAATTAATGCCACCTAATAATTTTTGAAAGTCATTTAAGGTTGTTAAACAGTCTGTTTTAATTTCCAATTTTGGGGGACGGATTTTTCTGTTTTCTATAATTTGTCCTAGATGTGAAAAAGGAACAATTTTCTCGATTTTCTTGGGGGCTATATGAAGTCCATGAGTGGTGAGAGAAATTTCTAGCTCACTGAAAACATCAGTTAATTTGCATTTATCAGCATGGTTGATTAAGATGGCATCCATATAATGAATGACACATGCATCAGGAAAATGTTGCCGGACAGGTTGTACAGCTTTGGCCATGAACTCTTGACAGGGTGTTGGGCTATTTGCCATGCCTTGAGGTAAAAATTTCCAGCGATACCTTTTTACAGGAGCCTTATGATTTAGGAAGGGAACAGTAAATGCAAATCTTTTACAATCACTAGGATATAAAGGAACAGTGAGAAAACAATCCTTCAAATCTATGACAAATAAATGATGAGTTAAAAGAATAGCTGTTGGAGACAGCAAACCTGGTTGCAAAGGACCGGTAAGTTCCTTAGTTTTATTACTGGCTCTAAGGTCTTGTAATAGATGCCATTTTCCTGATTTCTTTTTTATAACAAAAATAGATGTATTCCATGGACTATTAGCAGCAGGCTCAACATGTCCAGCATTCAACTGCTCTTTGACTAACCGTTCGGCTGCAAACAATTTTTCTCCTGTTAGGGGCCATTGGTCCACCCAGACAGGGTCATCTGAAAGCCAGGTAATTGGAGATGCACACAACTAGGGGGGAGGTTTGACCAACACCCCCATTAAAAATCCTGAGACTGGTAACTTAGGCCATTTCTACCTTGATGCCTGATCAGTTGTATGGGCTCCATCTGCCCTTGCTGGTGTTTCCCTAATCCTTTATTAGGTATAAAATTTTGTTGAAACATTTGATGAGTGACAGTACTGCTAGGGCTAACTAAAATTATTCCTATGTGTTCCAGAATATCTCTTCCCCACAAATTAACAGGAGATTTGAAAGAATATAGTGGGTGAAATAGCCTGTGTTTCCATCTTTATCTTCCCACCAGAGGGCTTGAGCACTTTGCAGAGGGGCTGTAGCACCCCCAATACCCTGAAGCTCCGAGCTTACATTTTGGCAAGGCCAGTGTCAAGAAATGGTGACAGATACATCAGCTCTGGTATCAATAATACCCTTAAATGATTTTCCATTGATTTGTAAGTCTAACTCTGGTCTACGCTTTTGAGCAGCTTGACTCTAGTACACCACATCAGATGACCCAAACACTTTCTTTCCTCGAGGTGCTGACGTTAACGCTTTTCTGGTCTTGATGTTAGGGAAAATAAGAAGTCTTGCTATTTTGTTTTCTGTTAAAATTTGAACAACAGTATGTGTAGTGAGCTCTATAACCTTTATTTCCCCTGTATAATCTTCATCTATAACCCCAAATAAAATTTGAAGTCCTGTAAGAGACACGCTACTTCTCCCTAGTATTAGACTGACTGTCCCTCTGGGGAGAGGTCCATATACCCCTGTAGAGATGGCCTGAGGTCCCATTTCTGGAGTTAGTACATATCTGGAGGTGGGCTGAGGTCCAACCCGGCACTCCCTGGGGTTGCTCAGAAGAGGTTCTGAATGAATTGCTGCTTTGGGGTACAGTTAGACTGAGAGCAGTAACCCCTACTATTTGGTGGGGCCGGGGCCAGCCCCGAAGATAGTTTCCCTGGTGGTGACCTAGAGGCTGATCATTGATATCAGTTTGAGACCAACACCCATTGGCCCAGTGTTTACCGCATTGGCACTGGGGACATATGCCTGGCACTCTAGAATCTTGAGGTCGCTGAGACTTTTTTGACAGGTTTTTGCTTACAGCTTTACAGTGCTTTGCAAAGTGTCCTGCTTTACCACATTTGAAACAGTTTCCACCCCTCTTTTCTTGGCTTTGAATGCCTCTCTGAGGGCAGCAGCCATGGCTAATCCCTGAATATGGCCCAGCCCAATGTCCACACAAATGCAAATCATTTCTTGAATATTGGCCTTTTTTCTATAGGGTTGTAAAGCTTCCTTATAGGCCTTATTAGCATTTTCAAAGGCCAGCTGCTTTACCATTACTTTTCCTGCTTCAGCATCCCCCACTATGCGCCCAACCTCAGTAAACAAAATGGAGCTACAAAGTCCTGAAAAGGCTAATTGGGACCCTGCCTGACTGCAGTGATGTCTAAAATCTTTTCTCCCTTATTGGTAATTCACGCCAAGGCCTAATCTGTTGATAAGCCTGCAAGGTGAAACAGAGCTGTTGTACATGTTGAAACGGACCCGTTCCCGTAAGCATTTCTGCCATTATGGGAACGTGATGCTGTTCATTACGCCCGGCTTGTTCCACACAAAGTTCATAAAAACTAGTTTTCCACAGTAAATAATCCCCAGAATTAAGACAGGCTTTAGCTATGGTCAACCAGTCATGTGAAGCCATGGGAGAAGTTCCAAGGGTCTCCAACATGCCAAGCACAAAAGGGGAAGTGGCACTGTACATGGTGGTAGCTGATTCCAAGTCTCTCAAAGTTTTAAAAGGGATTGGTTCGTGATAACACAAAGAATTAGTGGGATTGTTAGGGTCTAGTCTCTCCAGGACAGGAAAAACCTGAAACCCGGTGGTATCTTCACCCGCAGCTTGAGCCCCCAAAATGCTTTTTTATAGGGGAGAGAGTGATGCAGAGGAAAGGGTTTTAGACTCAAAGGTCACTTTCCTACTACTAGGAGCCCCACTAGTAGTACTCAGATGAATGTCTTGCAAAACTGAATTTAGATAGTTCTCCTCCTTCTCAGGGTCAGAATTATACATTTCTGTTCTTGCTCCTGTAATTTTATTTCATCACCCCCATCTGACGGTTTAGGCCAGGTCAGTTTCTCAGATCTAGGGGGGTAGCAGAGCTCTTTGAAGATAATTTAAGACTGTCATATCCCCATACAGTTTCCTTTAAATTTTTCTCACAACTTGACTCTGCTGTCTCAGTTTTCGGGGGCCGGCCACTGTGTGGACCAGGATTGATCCATTCCTGAATTAAGGACCACATAGAAAAGGTATAAATGGGTATTTTGTCTGGACCCTCTGCTGTGTAGCAGTCTCTTAGCCATTTTCCCGACTTGACCCAGGTCTCTGGATTGACCATCCCTTCCTCAGGAAACCAAGGCCAAGTTTCTTGAAGAAAATCTAAAAAGGTATTAAGCTGGCTAACATCTCCTAACATCCCTTCCCCTAGCCTTAAGCACAGTCTTTAACATACTCACACATAATTCCGTTTCCTTTGAACCAGAATATCCCATGATTATTACACCTGGCTATATCTTTATGCACTCCCCTTTACCTTAGTTTCCAAATCATGTGCACATCACCAGAGCATTCCCTCGTCTCAGTATAGAGTTCCTCCGTATTCAGGTCCCTGTTTGGGCACCACCTGCCGTGACCAGCGCAGCTCAGGGTGGGACTGAAAGGAGGAGACAGGGAATCGAGAAAGAAACAGAAGAGACAAAGATATAGTTAAAGCTGGGACCAGATGGAACTCTGAGCTCGGATGGAGACTCAAAGACCCCAAGAATTTCAGCGCAGCTTATTTTATAGGGCTGTGAGGTAAAGAAAGTCAAAAATGTTATTAAAGAATGGGGGAGGAGGAAGCAAAGCTGAACCATCTGCTTCCTTGTAACTGGATGAGTCAAAAAGTTACACATTTCCCAAGGCCTCCTTCCACCCCAGACTCAAGCAGCTTTGTAACACTTTAGTCTTTTCAGGACATCAGGTGCCTTTTCCCGCAGAGACAGCTTTGCTATATCTCTGCAGCGAGCATGTGACTCTATCTCATTCGCACCCTTCAGTATATAATGTCCTTCTTTGTCTGTTCATTAAAAGTCTATTTTGTCCAATATTAGTATAGCTACTCCTGCTTTCTTTTGGTTACAACTTGCGTGGAAAATCTTCTTCCATCCTTTCACTTTCAGTCTATTTGTTTCCTTGTGTCTAAGATGAGTCTCTCGTAAACAGCATATAGCTGGATTATATTTCTTAATTCATTTTGCTAATTTTTTTTTGCCTGGGCAGGCACCTGTATCAAACCCAGGTCTCCAGCATGGCAGGTGAGCACTCCGCCTGCTGAGCCACCCTGGCCTGCTCTAATCTTTATCTTTTAATTGGTAAGTTTAGTCTGTTAACATTCAAAGTTATTACTGAAAAGGCGTTTCTGGAATCCACCATCTTATCTTTTTTTTTTATTTGTCAGATCTATATATTCTTTTCCTCTTTCACTTTGCATTCTTTAAATTACCCTTACTGGTATTCTTCAATTCTGTGCCCTCCTCTAGACTTCCCTCTCCTGTCTTTTTTTTTTCAGCTGGCAGAACCCCTTTTAGTATTTCTTGGAGGGCCGGTCTCTTGTTGACAAATTCTTTCAGGACTTGTTTGTCTGTGAAAACTTTAATCTCTCCCTCAGTTTTGAAGGACAGTTTGGCTGGATACAGAATTCTTGGCTGGAAGCCTTTCTCTTTCAGGATCTTAAATATATCATACCTCTGCCTTCTTGCATCCATGGTGCTACTTAAGTAGTCTGGACTCAGTCTTATGTGGTTTCCTTTGTATTTAGTAGGTTGTTTTTCTCTTGCCAGTTTGAGAATTTTCTGCTTCTCTTCAGTATTTGACATTTAATAGATTAGTATGTGTCTTGGGGAAGGCCTATTTGGATTTATTCTGTTTGGAGTTCATTGGACTTCTTTGACTTGTATATTTTTGTCCTTTATGAGGGTTGGAAAGTTTCCCCCCATTATACCCTCAACTACTCTTCAAAGCCCTTTACTCCTCTCTTCCCCTTCTGGGACACCAATGATTCTTATATTTGTGTGCTTTGTTCTGTCTATCATTTCCCTGAGATCCAATTCAAATGTTTCCATCTTTTTTTGCCATTTGCTGCTTTGAGTCTTCAAAGTCAGTTATCCTGTCCTTTATAATGCTTATTCTTTCTTCTGTCTCTTCAAATCTGGTGTTGTGTGCCTCTGGTGTGTTCTTTATTTGGTCAACAGAGTCTTTAATGTCTGTGATATCTGCTGTTTTTCTATTTATTCTTTCGCATTCCTCTTTATGCTCTTCTACTGTTCTCTTGATCTCTTTTATGTCATTTACCATCCCACTTATTTTATTAAGTAGTTATATGAACATCTTTGATTAGTTGTGCCAACATCTGTGTCTCCTGTATTGTTTAATTTGGTCATTTGGCACAGGGTTATATCTGTCTGCATTGTAATATGCTTAGTGATCGTCTGTTGTTTTCGCCACATGTAAATATTTTGATTGATTTACTTTGGGAGTTGATTTCCTTTCAGTAGTCTAAGGCCTTGTGTTTGCAGGATGGATGTGCGTCAGAGAGCAGGGTATAGGGTGGTGATTCATTTCAGGGCAGGTATAGGTGTTTCAGGGCAGGTTGGGGATGTTATGCTGGTGCTTGTGAATGTGGGCACCCAGCGGCCAGGGAGGATGTAGCTGTGCAGGTGCATAGGTCTGGAGGGTATAACCCTGGTGTGCGCTGGTCTAGGGCACAGGGTTTGTGCACATGTGTATAGCTGTGGCAGGATATCGATGTTATGCCTTCCTTTGTTGTGGGCAGATGTGACTCGGCTGCACAGGTCAGCACTTCCTCAGAGCTGGGAAGAGTGACTGAAGGCCTTGTGCTACATGGTTCTAGGACTGCTGTAAACTGATGTTCCCAGAGCTGAATGAGTGATTAGGGGCCCGTGCACATGTGCGGGTTTAGGAGTGCCATAAACTTAATTTCCTAGAGCTGAACGATGTGATTGGGTGCCCCCACACAAGAGCGGGTCTAGGTGCACTATAAACTGATGCGCAGAGCTCTGGGCTGAGGATGAGCAACACTACGGGTGGGAGGCGGGGGTAGCTTGGGTATGGATGTTAGTGCCCAAGGCCTTTATGCACTGGCAAACAGCCTGCAGGGACAGGGAGGGGGAGGTAGTGTTCATGGGGGGTGCAGGAGAGGTGAGGTGTGCTGTACTTGGGGTGGAGGTGGGGGGCGGGTACGTGTGCTGGGGTCTGGTGGGGCAGGGCTCCTGGAGCTCTGGGAATGAGAGCTGGTGACAGTGTTCAGGTGTGTGGGGTGAGTCGCAGGTCACAGGTCTGCCCCACTGAAGCTAGCGTGTTCAAGAAACGTGGCCTGGCTTACTTCCTAGTCCCCAGCTCCTGGGCTCCCATCCATGCACTCCCACAGGCTCTGCACCAGGCTTTCAGCTCTGCATTTCCTGGACCTCTGCAACCAGGGCCACCCTATGTGGTGCAGAAGGCTCTCCCAGGTCAGCTGCACTCTTGAATCGCCATCTCAGTCACCCTCCTGTCCCTTCTCTAATTTTTCCATGGAGCAGGGCTGAACTGGACCTACTCTATTTGGCTCTCTTTCCAGAAGTGGGTCTTATTTTTTTATCTAGTCTATCACTCTCTGTCTTTAATTGGTGTATTTAGAAAAGTCACTTTTAAAATTATCATTAATATAGTTGAAGTAATATCTACCTTATTTGTGACTGTTTTCTGTTTGTTGCCCTTGTTTGTCTTTTTTGGTCTTCTTTTCTTTCTCTTCCTTCTCTGGTTTTAATTGAGCATTTTATATGATTCCATTTTCTCTCCTCTCTTAGCATATCAATTATAATTCTTTTAAAAAAATTTAGCTTTTGCCCTAGAGTTTGCAATATGCATTCATACAATTACAGCCAGTCTAAGTCTACTTTCTAAGACTGTGTTCCTTCACAGTACAACAGGTACTTGACTATTTCCAATTCTTCCCTCCCATTCCTTAACACTGCTGTTATACAATTCTTTTAGCATTTCTGGCAAGGCAGGTATATTAGTGACAAATTTTCTCAATTTTTGTTTATCTGAGATGGTCTTCATTTCTCCTTTGCTTTTTTAAATATTTTTATTGACACATCTTGACACACACACAGTCCATACATGTATACAATCAGTGGCTCACAATACTATCTCATAGTTGTGTATTCATCACCTTTATCATTTTGTAGAACATTTGCTTCACTTCTGAAAAAAGTAAAAGAAAAAAAACTTATACCATATACCTTACCCTTCTCTCTCATTGACCACTAGTATTTCTGTCTACCTAACTTATTTCAGCCCTTTTTCCCCTTTTATTTATTTATTTTGTGTCCATATTTTTTTACTCATCTGTCTATACTCTGAATAAAAGGAGCATCAGACACAAGGCTTTCACAATCACACAGTCACATTGTAAAAGCTATATCTTTGTACAGTTGTCTTCAAAGATCAAGGCTACTGGAACACAGTTATACAGTTTCAGGTACTTCAATCCAGCCACTCTAATACACCATGAACTAAAAGGGATATCTATATAATGCATAAGAATAACCTCCAGGGCAACCTCTTGACTCTGTTTGAAATCTCTCAGCCACTGAAACTTTATTTTGTCTCATTTCTCTCTTCCCCCTTTTGGTCAAGAAGACTTTCTCAATCCCTTGATGCCGGGTCCCAGCTCATCCCCTAGAGTCAGGTCCCACGTTGCCTGGGAGATTTATACCCCTGGGAGTATATGTCCCACATAGTGGGGAGGGCAGTCAGTACACCTGCCAAGTTGGTTTAGAGAGAGAGACCACATCTGAGCAACAAAAGAAGTTCTCTGGGGGTGACTCTAAAGCCTAATTTTAAGTAAGCTTAGCCTATACTTTGCAGGAATAAGTTTCATAGGGGCAAACCCCAAGAACAAGGGCTCAGTTTATTGATTTGGTTGTCCCCTCGGAATTCTCCAAATGAGGAAGCTGAATATTCCCTCCTTTCTCCCCAGTTCCCCAAGGGGAAGTTGCGAATACTTTATTCACTGCCTAAATTACTCCGAGATATTATCAGGGCCTCACACTAACCTGAACAAGCCAACAAAAATCTCTTGCCCTATTCAAGATTCTGTGTACTCATGGTGTTCAACTAAGCTGACTGTACAAATTAAATTACATAATGCACTACCCAAAATATAAATTTTGCACCAAATAAGCATCTCTGGTTTTGGTCTCACACAAAAATTGAAGTTTTAAAATATGGACAGTATCTTCCTTTACCCTGTATTCTGCTGTACCTTAGTCCTATCCAGATCAGCTTCTTTCATATCTCTACTTGAAGTCTGATCCCTTTTTCACATTTTTAAACAGTTCCTGTATGGGATTCTGCTGACTTTCATAGCTTCACAGTTCTAACTCTGAGTCTCAGGTGTCACATAAATACCTGAAGTTTCTGGGAATGACCAGGTTATATACAAACTGCTCAGTATCTCAGAATTTAAAAATAACAGTTACAACCCCTGAATATATGAGACTACTCTAAAAGTTTACAGTCTAGGACCCTTTACAATAGGCCCCAATGTGATAACCCATGCTCTTGACTCCAATTCAGGGAGTTTTTATGTTATAGTTAGTCCATATGATTGAGGCATGATATTTGTCTTTTTGTTCCTGACTTTTCATTCAACATACTGTCCTTAAGGTTCCATTCACCTAGTTGCCTGCCTCACAACTTCATTCCTTCTTGCAGAACTCAGTAGTCCATTGTATGTATACACCATAGTTCCCCCTTCCATTCCTCAGTTGTTGTACCCTTAGGCCACCTCCATCCATTGTGGATCACAAACACTGCCGCCATAAACACCAGTGTGTAAATGTCCATTCCTGTCCCCACACTCAGCTCCTCCAGATTTAAACTGATCAACTGGGTTTCAGGATCACAGGGGAACCCAACCCCTAGCCTCCTTTGGAACCACACTGCCCTCCAAGGGGCTCTACCTCTCAATAGCCCTACTGACAGTGAATAGGTACATCTCTTTCTCCGCCTTTTCTCTAGCACTTGTTACTCTCTGTGCATTTTTGAACAGTTTTATTTACACATCATACAATCATCCTAAGTTTAGACATGGCTTTGCCAGCATAACCTATATGAAGACATTGCCTTTTCTTCTACAAAGAATCCATACCCCACTCCCATGTCCCCCCAACCTGTTGACATTTAGTTTGGGTATAATGCCTTTCTTACATTCATTGGAAGCATATTACAAAATTACTGTTGAATACCCTATCTTGCATTAATTGTACTTTTTCCTCTTATTATCTATTTCAATGCCTTACAATATTGACATTCATTTGTTTTCGCTCATGCAAATTTTTTTTATTTGTACATTTAATCACCATCATGTCCACTCTAGGCATTCCTAAATTATACATCTCAGTCTTTATCCTCTATCTTTCCTTCTGGTTTCATGTGTGCCCCCAGCCCTTCTCCCTCAATCATACTCACAGTCAGCTGCATTTAATGTACTTAAAATATTGTACTACCATCAGATAGTATTGTGCTATCCATTCTGGATCTTTACATCAATCCTGTGGCACAATCTGTACTCCTTCAGCATCAAATACCCAATCTCTACCCTGTTTCTATGTCCTGATAACCTGTGTTCTTAACTTCATTTCTCCAAGTTCACTCATTAATGTTAGTTCATATTAGTGAGACCATGCAGTATTTATCCTTTTGTTTCTGGCTGATTTCATTCTGCATGTCCTCAAAGTTCATCCACATTGTTACATGCTTCATGACTTTATTCTGTCTTACAGCTATGCAATATTCCATTGTGTGTTTGTACCACAGCTTTAGCCACTCATCCATTGATGAACATATGGACTGCTTCCATCTCTTGGCAGTTGTAAATAATGCTGCTATAAACATCAGTGTGCATATGTCCATTTATGTCCTTGCCATCCATTACTCTGATTGGATACCTACCAATGAGGTTGCTGGATCACATGGCAGTTCTATACTTAGCTTCCTGAGGAACCACCAAACTGCATTCCATAGCAATTGTACCATTTTACATTCCCACCAGCAGTGGATAGGTGTGCCTCTTTCTCTACATCCTCTCCAGCACGTGTCTTTTTTTTTTTTTTTGATAATGGCTTTTCTAATTGGTGTCAGATGATATCTAATTGTAGTTTTGATTTGTACTTTCCTAATAGCGAGTTAAGTTGAGCATCTTTTCATGTGCCTTTTAGCCATTTGTATTTCTTCTTAGAAGTGTCTGTTCATGTATTTTGCTCATTTTTTAAATGGGTTGTTTGTCATTTTGTTGTTGAGGTGAAGAATCTCTTCATATATTCTGGATACTAAACCCTTATCGAATATGTGCTTTCCAAATATTGTCTCCAACTGTGTAACCTGCCTTTTACTTTCCTGACAAAGCTCTTTGATGGACAAAAGTGTTTAATTTTGAGGGGTTCCCATTTATCTATTTTTTGTTTTCAGAGTTTATGCTTTGGGTGTAAGATCTAGGCATCTGCCTCCTATTACAAGATATATAAGATATTTCCCTATATCTTCTACTAAAAGTTTTATAGTCTTAGTTCTAATGTTTAGATCCTTGTCCATTTTGAGT
This sequence comes from Myrmecophaga tridactyla, assembly GCA_004026745.1. Taxonomy (NCBI): domain Eukaryota; kingdom Metazoa; phylum Chordata; class Mammalia; order Pilosa; family Myrmecophagidae; genus Myrmecophaga; species Myrmecophaga tridactyla. The sequence goes on from PVIY010007164.1 coordinate 16,964, forward strand.
TAGTTTTTGTATAGGGTGTGAGATATGGATCCTCTTTCATTCTTTTGCATACGGATATCCAGTTCTGCAAGCATTATTTATCAAAGAGGCTGCTCTGTCCCCAGTGGGTTGGCTTTTCCACCTTATCAGAGATCTGTTGTCCATAGATAAGAGGGTGTACTTCTGAATACTCAATTTGATTCCATGGTCAATATATCTATCTTTATGCCAGTACCAGGCTGCTTTAACTACTGTATGTTCATAATATGCTTTAAAGTCAGATAGTATGTGACCTCCCACTTCATTTTTCTTCCAAATAAATTTGGTTATTCCTTTTCCTATTTCTGAAAAGGGACTTTCTGCAAAGGAATTTGGTGGGACTTTAATTGGTATTGCATTGAATCTATAAATTTGGGTAGAATTGACATCTTAACTATATTTAGTCTTCCAATCCATGAGCACAGTATGCCCTTCCATTTATTTAGGTCTTCTGTGATTTCTTGTAGCAATTTCTTATAGTTTTCTTTGTATAGGTCTTTTGTATCCTTAGTTCAATTTATTCCTAAATATTTGACTCTTTGGTTGCTATTGAAAATGGAATTTTTTCTTGATTTCCTCCTCAGATTGCTCTTTACTAATGTATAGGAACACTGGATTTGGGGGTGTTGATATTGTACCCTCCCACTTTGCTGTACTCATTTATTAGCTCTAGTAGCTTTCCTATAGATGTTTGGGGATTTTTGACATATTGTATAATCTGCAAACAGTGAGAGTTTTACTTCTTTCTTTCCAATTTGAATGCCTTTAATTTCTTTTTCTTGTCTAATTGCTCTGGCTAGAACTTCAAGCACAATGTTGAATAACATTGGTGACAGTAGACATCCTTGTCTTGTTTCAGATCTTAGAGGGAAAGTTTTCAGTCTTTCCCCATTGAGGATAATGTTAACTGTGGGTTTTTCAAATAATCCCTTTATCATGTTGAGGAAGTTCCCTTCTATTCCTATCCTTTGAAGTGTTTTCATCAAGAAAGAATGTTGAATTTTGTCAAATGCCTTTTCTATATCAATTGAGATGATCATGTGGTTTTTCCACTTTAATTTGTTGATATGGTACATTACATTAACTGATTTTCATATGTTGAACCAACCTTGCATACCTGAAAAAAATCCCACTTAGTCGTGATTTATAATACTTATAATGTACTGCAGGTTCAATTTGTGAACGTTTTGTTGAGGGTTGTTCTAGTTTGCAAGCTGCCAGAATGCAATATACCAGAGACAGGATGGCTTTTAAAAAGGGGGAATTTAATAAGTTGCTAGTTTACCATTCTAAGGCCGAGAAAATGTCCCAATGAAAACAAGTGTATAGAAATGTCCAATCAAAGGCATCCAAGGAAAGATAGATTGGTTCAAGAAGGCCAATGAAGTTCACGGTGTCTTTCTCAAATCGAAGGGCACATGGGAACACAGTCAGAGTTTCTCTCTTAGCTGGAAGGGCACGTAGCAAACACAGTGTCATCTGCTAGCTTTCTCTCCTAGCTTTCTCTCCTGGCTTCTGGTTTCATGAAGCTCCCTGGGAGATATTTTCCTTCTTCATCTCCAAAGGTTGCTGGCTCATGGACTCTCTGCTTTGTGGTGCCGCTCTTTCTGAATCTCTCATCCTCCAAAACGTTTCCTCTTTTGTAGGACTCCAATAAACCAATCAAGACCCACACAAATGGGTGGAGACATGTCATCACCTGATCCAGCTTAACAACCACCCTTGACTAAATCACATCATCCAGGGAGATGATGTGATTACAGTTTAAACATACAGTATTGAATAGGAATTATTCTACCTTTATGAAATAGGAGTCTGATTAAAACATGGCTTTTCTAGGGGGCATACATCCTTTCAAACAAGCACAAGGGTTTTTACATTTATATTCATTAACATCTGTTTCTTCTCTTGTCAGTGTTCGTTGCTCATGCCTTTCTAGGAAGTTGTCCGTTTCATCTATGTTTTCTAGTTTGTTAGTATGTAGTTGCTCGTAGTATCCTCTCATTGGCTCTTTTATTTCTGCAGGGTCAGTTGTTATATTCCTCTCCCATTTCTGATTTTATTTATTTGCATCATTTCTCTCTTTTTTTTTTTTTTGTCAATCTAGCTAAGGGCCTGTTGATTATATTGATTTTCTCAAAGAACCAACTTCTGGATTTGTTGATTTTCTCAATTGTTTTCATGTTCTCAATTTCATTTATTTCTGCTCTAATCTTTGTTATTACTTTCCTTTTGTTTGCTATTTGTTAGTTTGCCGTTCTTTCTCTAGTTCTTCCAAGAGATCAGTTAATACCTCAATTTTTGCTCTCTCTTCTTTTTTGATATAGGCATTTAGGGCAATAAATTTCCTTCTTAGGACTGCCTTTGCTGCATCCCATAAATTTTGATATGTTCTGTTTTCATTTACATTTGCCTCAAGATATATACTGATTTCTCTTGTAATTTCTTCCTTGACCCATTGTTTGTTTAAGAATGTGTTGTTTAGGCTCCATATATTTCTGAATTTTCTGGCCCTCTACCTGTTATTGATTTCCAGCTTAATTCCATTATGATCTGGTAAAGTCTTTTGTATGATTTCAGTCTTTTTAAATTAATTGAGACTTACTTTGTGACCCAGCATATGGTCTGTCCTTGAGAATGATCCATGAGCACTTGAGGAAAAGGTGTATCCTGCTGTTGTGGGGTGCAAAATTCTGTAAATGTCTGTTAAGTCTAGTTCATTTATTGTATTATTCAAATTTTATTTCTTTACTGATCCTCTCTCTAGATGTTCTATCCATTGATGAGAGCAGGGAACTGAAATATCCACCTAATATGATCGAGGTGTCTATTTTCTCCCTTCAGTGTTGTCAGTGTTTGCCTCATGTATTTTGGAGCACTCTGGCTCAATGCATAAATATTTATGATTATTATGTCTTCTTGTTGAATTGTTCCTTTTATTAATACATAATACCCTTCTTTGTCTCTTTTAATTGTTTTACATTTGAAGTCTAATTTGTTGGATATTAGTATATAGCTACTTCTGCTCTCTTCTGATTGTTTTTCACATGAACTATCTTTTCTCAATCTTTCACTTTCAACCTATTTTTGTCCTTGGGTCTAAAATGAGTCCCCTATAGATGGGTCCTGTTTTTTAATCCATTCTTCCAGTCTCTGTCTTTTGATTGGTGGGTTTAATCCATTGACATTTAATGTTATTACTCTAAAGGCAGTAATTTCTTCTATTTTGCCTTTTGGATTTTATGTTATATCTAATTTTTTTTTCCTTTTTACCTTTACTGATAGTCTTCATTTGTATACTTTTTTTCCAAGCTTCTTTCTCTTGCCTTTTCCTATCTTGCCTGTAGTGGCCCCTTTAGTATTTTTTTTTTTTTTAATTTGTATGGATAAAACAATGTGCAAGCACATGCATTCTTTAGCATACAGACATTCCGTATATGGTGTATAATCAATTCAATGGCTCACATATCATTATGTAGTTGTATATTCATCACTATGATCATTTTTTAGAACATTTACATCACTCCAGAAAAAGAAATAAAAAGAAAAGAGAAAAAACTCATATATACCATACCCCTTATCTCTCCCTCTCATTGATGACTAGTATTTCCATCTACCCAATAGTTTTTTTTAATTTTCACATTTGTTCCCCCTATTATTTATTAATTTTTAATCCATATGTTTTACTCATCTGTCCATACCGTAGATAAAAGGAGCATCAGAGCGAGGTTTTCACAACCACACAGTTACATTACGTAAGCTATATCATTATACAATCATCTTCAAGAAACATGGCTACTGGAACACAGCTCTACAATTTCATGTACTTCCCTCTAGCCTAATACACCTTAAACTAAACAGGGGATATCTATATATTGTGTCAGAATAACCTGCAGGATAGCCTTTCAATTCTGTTTGCAATCTGTAAGCCATTGACACTTTTTTTGGTCTCATTTCTCTCTTCCCTCTTTGGTTGAGAAGATTTTCTCAATTCCTTGATGCTGAGTCCCAGCTCATTCTAGGATTTCTGTCCCACATTGCCAGGAGGTTTACATCCCTGGGAGTCAAGTCCCATGTAGATAGTGGGAGGGTGGTGAATTTGCATGCCATATTGGCTGAGGGAGAGATAGGCCACATCTGAGCAACAAAAGAGGTTCTCTGGGGTGACTCTTAGGCCTAATTTTAAGTAGGCTTAATCTATCCTTGTCAGGGATAAGTTTCATATGAACAAATCCCAAGATTGAGGACCCCACCTATTGATTTGATTGTGCCCCCTGCTTGGGAGAAAATAAGGAATTCTCCATGTAGGGAAGTTGAATTTTCCCCCTTTCTTTCAGTTCCCCCAGGGAGACTTTGCAAATACTTTTTTATTCACTGTTCAGATCACTTTGGGATTTATCAGGGCATCACTTTGGACAAACCTACAGAATCTCATGCCCTATTCAAGGTTCTGTGTACTTACGGTGTTCAATTAAACTGTCCATATAAGTTAAATTAGGAAATGCACTAGTCAAATTATAAATTTTATACCAAATAAACATTTTTTGCATTAGTCTCATACATAAGTTAAAGCTTTAAAATATGAGTTACCATCTATTTTCAGTACTCTGCAATATTGATATTCCTTTGTTCTTCCTCATACAAAAACATTTTTTAACTTGTACATTAAGTCACTATCATTGTACACTCTAGGCATTCCTGGATTATACCATCTCAGTCTTTATTGTCTATCTTTCCTTTTGATTTCATTTGTGCCCCCAGCCCTTCTCTCTCTATCCTTCTCACATTCAGCTTCATTCAACGTATTAACGTTATTGTGCTACAATTAGGTAGTATTCTGCTATCCATTTCTGAATTTTTAGAATCATACCTGTTGCACAATCTGTAGCCCTTCACCTCCAATTACCCAATATCTACCCTATTTCTACCTCCTGATGGCCTCTATTCTTAACTGAAATTCTCCAAGTTCATTCATTAATGTTAGTTCATATCAGTGAGACCATACAGTATTTGTCCCTTTGTTTCTGGCTAATCTCACTCAGAATAATTTCCTCAAGGTCCATCCATGTTGTTACATGTTTCATGACTTTAGTCTATCGTACAGCTGTGTAATATTCGATCATATGCATATACCACAGCTTGTTTAGCCACTCATCTGTTGATGGACATTTGGGCTGTTTCCGTCTCTTGGCAATTGTAAGTAATGTTGCTATAAACATTGATGTACATATGTCCATTTGTGTCCTTGTTCTCTTGTCCTCTGAATAGATACCTAGCAATGGTATTGTCAGGTCATATGGCAATTCTATATTTAGCTTCCTGAGCAACTGCCAAGCTGCCTTCCACAGTTGTACTATTTGACATTCCCATCAACAGTGGATACATGTGTCTCTTTCGCCACATCCTCTCCAGCACGTTTCTGTTTTATTTATAATGGCTGTTCTGATGAGTATGAGATGATATCTCATTGTAGTTTTGATTTGCATTTCCCTAATGGCCAGGAAAGTTGAACATCTTTTCATGTGCCTTTCAGCCATTTCTATTTCCTTCTGAGAAGTGTCTGTTCATGTCTTTTGCCCATTTCTAAATTGGGATGTTTATCTTTTTATTGTTGAGTTGAACCATCTCTTTATATATCCTGGATACTAGACCCTTATCTGATACATCTTTTCTGAATATTGTCTCCCATTGTGTAAGCTGTCTTTTTAATTTCTTGACAAAGTTCTTTGATGCACAAAAGTGTTTAATTTTGAGGAGTTCCCATTTATCTATTTCTCTCTTTAATGCTCATGCTTTGGGTGTAAGATCTAGGAAACCACCACCTACTATAAGATTTGTATGATTTTCCCTATATTTTCTTCTAAAAATTTTATGGTCATAAATCTAATGTTTAGGTCTTTGTTCCATTTTGAGTTAATTTTTGCATAGGGTGTGAGATATGGATCTTCTTTCATTCTTTTGCATGTGGATATCCAGTCCTCTAAGCACCATTTATTGAAGAGACTTTTATCCCAGGTGAGTTGGCTTGACTGCCTTATCAGTGATCAGTTGTCCAATAGATGACAGGATCTATATCTGAACACTCTATCCAATTCCACTGGTCAGTTTATCTTTATGCAGTACCATGATGTTTTGACCACTGTAGCTTCATAATATGCCTTGAAGTCGAGTAGTGTGAGACCTCCGACTTCGTTTTTCTTTCTTAGGATATTTTTACTTTTCAGGGTACCCTTCCCTTCCAGATAAATTTGCTAATTGTTTTTTCTATTTCTGAAAAGTAAGTTTGGGGGATTTTAATTGGTATTGCATTGAATCTATAAATCAATTTAGGTAGAATTGACATCTTAACTATATTAAATTTTCCAGTCTATGAACACGGTATGCCCTTCCATTTATTTAGATCTTCTGTGATTTCTTTTAGCAATTTCTTGTAGTTTCCTTTGTATAGGTCTTTTGTATCCTCAGTTCAAATTATTCCTAAATATTTTCTTTTAGTTTCAATTACAAATGGAATTTTTTTCCTGATTTCCCCTCAGATTGCTCATTACTCATGTATAAAAACATTACAAATTTTGAGTGTTGACCTTGTAACCTGCAACTTTGCTGTACTCATTTATGAGCTCTAGCTCATTTATTTGCTATGGATTTTTTGGGATTTTCAACATATAGTATCATATCATCTGCAAACAGTGAGAGTTTTACTTCTTCCTTTCCAGTTTTCATGCCTTGTATTTCTTTTTCTTGTCTAATTGCACTGGCTAGAACTTCCAACACAATTTTGGATAACAGTGGTGATCATGGACATCCTTGTCTTGTTCCTGATCTTAGCACATTCTTTTAATGTGCTGCTGGATTCTATTTGCAGGATTTTGTTGAGGATTTTTGCATCTATATTCATTAGAGAAATTGCTTTGTAATTTTCTTTTCTTGTAATATCTTTGTCTGGCTTTGGTATGAGGGTGATTTTGGCTTCGTAGAATGAGTAAGGTTGACTTTCCTCCTCTTCAATTTGTTTGAAGAGTTTGAGCAGAACTGGAACTAATTCCTTCTTAAATGTTTGGTAGAATTCACCTGTGAAGCCACCTGGTCTTGCACTTTTCTTTTTTGGGAGCTTCTTATTGACAAATTCAATTTCTTTACTTGTGATTGGTTTGTTGAGGTCGTCTGTTTCTTCTCAAGTCAATGTTGGTTGTTTATGCCGTTCTAAAAAGTTGTACATTTCATCTATGTTGTCTAGCTTATTAGCATAAAGTTCTTCATAGTACCCTCTCATTACCTCCTTTATTTCTGCAGGGTCAGTCGTTATACCTCCTCTTCCATTACTGATTTTATTTATTTGCATCCTTTCTCTTCTCCTTTTTTGTCAACCTTGCTAAGGGTCCTTTAATCTTACTGATTTTCTCATAGAACCAACTTCTCATTTTGTTGATTTTCTCAGTTGTTTTCATGTTCTCAATTTCATTTATTTCTACTCTAATCTTCATTATTTCTTTCTCTTTGCTTGCTTTTGGATTAGTTTGCTGTTCTTTCTCTAGTTCTTCCAAATGAAAAGTTTTACCTCGATTTTTGCTTTCCTCTTTTTGATATAGGCATTTAGAGCAATAAATTTCCTTCTTAGGACTGCCTTTGTGGCACCACATAAATTTTGATATGTTGTATTTTCATTTACATTTGCTTTGAGATATACTGATTTCTCTTGTAATTTCTTCCTGGACCCATTGGTTGTTTAAGAGTATGTTGTTGAGGGCGGGCCACGGTGGCTCAACAGGCAAGAATGCTCGCCTGCCATGCCAGAGGACCCAGGTTCGATTCCTGGTGCCTGCCCATGTTAAAAAAAAAAAGAGTATGTTGTTGAGCCTCCATGTATTTGTTAATTTTCTGGCCCTCTGCCTATTATTTATTTCCAACTTAATTCCTTTATGATCTGAGAAAGTGTTTTGTATGATTTCGATTTTTTTAAATTTGTTGAGACTTGCTTTGTGACCCAGCATATAGTCTGTCCTTGAGAATGATCCATGAGCACTTGAGGAGAAGGTGTCTTCTGCTGTTGTGGGGTGCAGTGTTCTATACATGTCTCTTAAGTCTCATTCATTTATTGTATTATTCAAATTCTCTGTTTCTTTATTGATTCTCTGTCTAAATGTTCTATCTATTGATGAGAACAGGGAAGTGAAGTCTCGAACTATTATGCTAGATGTGTCTATTTTCTTTTCAGTGTTTGCCTCATGTATTTTGGAGCACTCTGGCTCAGTGCACAAATATTTATGATTGTTATGACTTCTTGTTGAATTGTTCCTTTTATTAATACATAGTGTCCTTCTTTGTCTCTTTTAATTGTTTTGCATTTGAAGTCTAATTTGTTGGATATTAGTATAGCTACTCCTGGTCTTTTCTGATTGTTGTTTCCATGAAATATCTTTTCCCAACCTTTCACTTTCAACCTGTTTTTGTCCTTGGGTCCAAAATGCATATCCTTTAGACAGCATATAGATAGGTCCTATTTTTTAATCCATTCTTTCAGTCTATGTCTTTTTTTAAATTCTTTCAGTCTATGTCTTTTTTTAAATTTTTTTAATTTTATGTGGGTAGGCACTGGGAAATGAACCTGGGTCTCCAGCATGGCAGGCAGGAACTCTGCCACTGAGCCACTGTTGCCCACCCCCAGTCTATGTCTTTTGATTGGGGAGTTTAATCTTTTAATATTTAGTGTTATTACTGTATGTGTAGTACTTTCTTCTACCATTTTGCCTTTTGGATTTTATATGTCACATCTAATTTTTCTTCCTTTTACCTTTACTGTTAGTCTTTATTTCTACACTCTTCTCCACACCTATCTTTCCTGTCTTTTCCTATCTATCTCTACTGCTTCCTTTAGTATTTCTTGCAGAGTCAGTCTCCTGGCCACAAATTCTCTCAGTGATTTTTTTTTTGTCTGAAAATGTTTTAGTTTCCCCCTCATTTTGAAGGACAATTTTGCTGGATATAGAATTATTGGTTGGCAATTTTTCTCTTTTAGTATCTTAAACACATGATACCACTGTCTTCTCCCCGCCATGGTTTCTGCTGAGAAATCGTCACATAGTCTTATTAGGCTTCCCTTGTATGTAATGGATTGCTTTTCTTTTCCTGATTTCAAAATTCTCTCTTTCTCTGACATCTGACATTCTGATTAGTAAGTGTCTTGGAGTACGTCTATTTGGATCTATTTTGTTTGGAGTATGCTGCACTTGTTGGATCTGTAATTTTAAGTCTTTCATAAGAGTTTGAAATTTTTCAGTGATAATTTCCTCCATTAGTTTTTCTCCTCCTTTTCCCTTCTCTTCTCCTTCTGGGACACCCACAACATGTATATTCATGCACTTCATGTTGTCATTCAGTTCCCTGAGTCCCTGCTCATATTTTTCCATTCTTTTCCCTATATTGTCTTTTGCTTGTCAGATTTCAGGTGTCCCATCCTCCAGTTCACTAATCCTATCTTCTGCCTCTTGAAATCTGACATTGTATGTTTCCATTGTTTTTTCATCTCTTTTACTGTGCCTTTCATTCCCATAAGTGTTGTGATTTGTTTTTTCAGACTTTCAATTTCTACTTTTTGTTCATCCCTGGCCTTCTTTATATCCTCCCTCAATTCATTGATTTGATTTTTGATGAGGTTTTCCATGTCTATTTGAACATCCTGAATTAATTGTTTCAACTTCTGTATCTCATTTGAATTGTTGGTTTGTTCCTTTGAATGGGCCATATGTTCAATTTTCCTAGTATGATTCATTATTTTTTGCTGGCATCTAGACATTTAATTTCCTTAATTAGTTTATTCTGGAGATTGTTTTCATTTTTTTTTTACCTAGGGTTTTCTTGCTAGATGACTTTGTTGCCTATCTGTACTTTGACTTTTAGTTCAGCTTATTCTAGACCTCTAGCATAGGTTTTGTTTAACAGATCAGAATTTTTCAGTTCTCATTTTCTTGTTTTTTACCTGCCTGTATGGTGCCTTTTTTTTTCCCTTAGGAGAGTTTACTTAGGTATTATAGACCCCTGTCAGATTTTCCTGGGCCAAACTGGCCTCCTCTCAGGAGGAAAGAATCACCTGCATCAGTTTTCCCTGAGGGTGAGACCCAGCAGGTTGAAAGACTTTCCTATGAAGCCTTTAGACTCTGTGTTTTTCCTATCCTGTCAGTATGTGGGCTTGTTTGCCTGCAGGTCACACCAGCATAAAGTGAAGCAGTACCTTTAACTTCAGCAAACTCTCCCTGCTGGGGGCATGGTTGAGACAGAGGAGAGGTTGTGGGCTGGCTTTAATTGCTTCAGTTTTCCAGACCCTGAGGTCTGAGTTCCTTAAGGCAAGAATGGTACCTGAGCTGGGCCCCTCCCCTTTAAGGCACAGCCTCTAGGGAATTACTTCCTTTCACCTGACCAGTCTTTTTGCCTCTCAGACAAGCTTAATTCCACCCTTGCCTATATCAGTTGGAGTTTGAGAAGCCTTGCAGTTGTATCCAAAAGCAGTCAAGCCATAGAAACAAAGCCAAAAAAAAAAAAATCCTTTTCAGAGCAGGGCCCCTGTCCCTTGGGTTTGCCAATCAAGTTGGTACGTTGCTCTGTGTACCTATGTGTCCCCTCCTTAACTTCATGGCCCAGACCCTTTCAAGTATTTTGTGCTGTCCAATCCAAAAAAACTCCTTTTTTTTTTTTTTAATTCTTTTTCCATCAGCCCTGTTCCCTCTGCACTAGGGAAAAAAACAGCAACCTCAGCTTTTGCTCAAGGCTCAGCTGAGCTGGGGTCTATTTTAGTAGTCAGAATTTGTTAATTCCACAATTGGAGCTTAGTTGAGCTCAGCCCCTTGTTGCTAGTAAAGTCTCTTTCCTTTCCCCTCTGGGAACCAGCCTCTGGGGGAGGGGCGCCAGCCTCGATATCTTGGGAAACTCATGGTTCTGGGTGGGATCACAGCTGGTCCAGCTTGTCCATTCTGTTGTACACTGTGTTCGGTCACTGATGTGGCCCCAACAATTGTTCTTTCCTGTTCCTCACTATTTACTAGCTTTTCTGGAGGAAGAACTAAATTCCACACCTCACTAACCCACCATCTTGATCCTAGGTTCCCTTTAGTATTTCTTGCAGAGCCAGTCTCTTAGTCACAAATTCTCTCAGTGATTATTTGATTGAAAATATTTTAACCTCCCCCTTGTTTTTGAAGGACAGTTTTGCTGGGTATAGAATTCTTGGTTGGCTCTTAAATATGTCATGCCACTGCCTTCTCACCTGCATGGTTTCTGCTGAGAAATTCATACATAGTCTTATTGAGCTTCCCCTGTATGTGATGGGTTGCTTTTCTCTTACTCCTTTCAGAATTCTCTCTTTCCATTTGACATTTAACAATCTGATTAGCAAGTGTCTTGGAGTATGTCTGTTTGTATTTATTCTGTTAGGGTATGTTGCACTTCTTGGATCTGTAATTTTATGTCTTTCATAAGAGATGGGAAATATTCAGTGATTATTTCTTCCTTTCCCTTCTCTTCTCATTCTGAGACACCCACAATACATATATTCACTTCATTCAGTTCCCTGAGAACCTGCTCATATTTTTCCATTCTTTTCTCTATATTTTCTTTTGTGTGTTGAATTTCAGATATCTAGTCCTCTAATCCACTAATCCATTCTTCTGCCTCTTCAAATCTATTGTTGTAGGTTTCCATGGGTTTTTTTTTTTCATCTCTTCTAATGTGCCTTTCATTCCCATAAGTTCTGTGATTTGTCTTTTCAAACTTTTGAGTTCTTTTTGTTTGTCCAGCATCCTATATCCTCCCTCAGTGCATTGGTTTGATTTTTTTATGAGATTTTTGACATCTGTTCAAACATCCTGAATTGGTTGTTTCAACTCCTGTATCTCATTTGAAGTGTTGGTTTGTTCCTTTGGGCCGTATCTTTCATTTTCCTAGTATAGGAAATCAAATCAAAATGAGTATAATACTCATTTTGCTTGCTTCTAGGCATTTCATTTCCTTAATTAGTTTTGTTCTGGAGGTTGTTATCACTCTTTTACCTAGGATTTTATTCCTGAATGGCTTTGTTCTCTATCTGTTCTTTGACATTCAGTTCAACTTATTCTGGACTTTTAGCATAGGTTCAGCCGAACCAATCAGAATTTTTCAGTTCTTATTTTTCTGTTTCTTGCCCTGTCTATATGGGGCTTTTTTGGGGGGGGGGTCTCAGATATAATAGACCCCAGTCATATTTTCACAGACCAGACAGGCCCATGTCTCCATATGTAGCATCACTTTTCCCTGAGGGTAGGACCCAGCAGGTTGTCAGATTTTCCTATGAAGCCTCTAGACTCTGTGCTTTTCCTATCCTGCCCAGCATGTGGTGCTTGTCTGTCTGCGATTTCCCACCAGCTTGAAATGATGTGCCTTTTTCAGTAGACTTCCCTGCCAGCAATGTGATTGATACAAAGATGATGTTGTAGGATGGCTTTAATTGCTTCAGTTTTCCAGTCCTTGGGGCCTGAATTCCTTGAAAGAGGGATTCCATGTGAGTTGCCTCACCCCCTTTCTCTTGGAGGAGATACACCCTTTAGGGAATTAACTCCTTTCACTTGACTAGTTACTTTGTCTCTCAGACAAGCTTAATTCCCCCTTTGCCTGGGGTAGTGCTGGAGCCTGAGAAGACATCCAGTTCTATCCAATAAGCTGTTAAGGAGTAAACAAACAACAACAAAAAACCTTTGCAGAGCCAGAGCCCTGGTCCTCTGGTTTGTCAATCAAGAACTTAAGTTGGTTCGTGACTCTACTATCTCCAAGCTCTATGTGCCCCCTTTTCTTGTGGTCCAGCCCTTTTCCAGTATTTTGTGCTGTGCAACTCAAAAAGCCTCTGTTTTTTTGTTGTTGTTGTTGCTATTGTTGCTTTTTCTGTCAGCCCCATCCCCTCTCTGCTGGGGCAAAAACTTCGAGTTCCTTTAGTGCTTATTCTAGGTTTATCTGAGCTGGGGGCCTGTTTTCAGTAGTCAGAATTTGTTAATTAATTATGCAAGTGGAGCTTGGTTGAGCTAAGCCCTTGCTGCTAGTAAAGTCTGTTTCCTTTCCCCTCAGGAACCAGCCTGCCATGAAGTGGGGAAGGGTTGCCAGCCTCTGTAGCTTGGGGAACTTAAGTTTTGTGTGGGGTCTCAGCTGGTTCACCTGATCAAGGCTGGTGTATGCTGTGTGTCTGGTCACTGATGTTTCCCCAACAGTTATTCTGTCCTGGAGGACGAACTAAATTTCACACCTCACTATGCCACCATCCTGCCCCACCCTCTCTCTCCTTCACTTTTGAAAAATAACTGCTAGGTATAGAATTCTAGATTAGTGGATTTTTTCAACACCTAAATACTTCACTGTACTCTTTTTTGCCAGCATGTAATTCTTATTCTTTTTCCTTTATAGTTAAGGTGTCTGTTCTCCTCTCCCCACTACCCCCACTCCTCCAACAGTTTGTCAGTGAGAGTTTAAGTGTTCCAACCAGGGCTGGTTCCAGCAGTGGTTTCTGGTTCTGGTGAGGTGTGATTGTTTTATGTCCACTTGCCAGGGTGGTAGTGACCTCAGTTACTTGATGGAAATATGAAGAGTTGTTATTGTTCAGTTTATTCAACTCTTTTCTTATTGTAAAGGATGACTTTTAAGCATTTTACATGTAAGAGTGGAAACTGAAACACACTTTAATTTAGAGAGCACAGATTTCAAACGGGTTCACTCCTTCCTGCCCAGCAATCTCATTCTCTGAAATTGCTCCTTCAGAGCTTCTCTCTCTTCAAACCTGCACTGCACCTCACCACCCTCTACTGTGACCCCTTCAGATCAGTTGATAACTCTGCCTCAGACTTTGAGAAAACAGAGCTTCCTCATTTCCCTACCAATCTAGCCTCCATGCTCTCTGCCTTCCCTCCCATTTCATTGTGTCCTTTCTTCCATCAAGTCCAGCCCTACTGCTTACATTCTAGACTCATGTTTCTATCCCAATGCCAACTTCTCACCCAAGCCTGTCCCCTCCCCAGCCTTCTGCTTCTCTGCAAATAATGACACTATCTTCAGCATCACTTAAGCCCACACCCCAGAAGATTTTCTTAGTTTTTCTCCTTCCCTCACACGTGTATCTGCAAATCCTATAGATGCTACCTTCAAAAATATATATCTATCATCTGACCTTTTTGGTCCCCACCCTGTTCTAAGTCACCATCTTCTCCCACCTGGATTATTACAGTACCCCCCTAGATCAGTTATGTTTAGGTTTAAATACATAACTGAAAAGCCCCCAAATAATAGTGACTTAAACAATTTCCCTCTCAGGTGCAATAGGTCCAGAAATAGGCAGTCCAGAATGGATGTGACATTATCCAGAATATATGCAAGCTTTCTGTTCCACCATCCTAAGCTTGTGACTTCCATTTCAAAGGTCACTTTATGATCCAATATGGCTACTGGAGCTCCAGCCATTATGTTTATATTCCAGTCTGGCATCAGACTGAGCAGGTGATTATTAAGTGGCAACAGTCTCTGTCATTCTTCCTGTTGTTCTCCCTGATCCTATGCTTCTACTCCATAGTCTATCCAGACAGCAGCCAGAAACTTGCCAGTGGCTTCCAGCACATTCTGCATAAAAGCGAAAATCCCTACACAACTGGGCCCTATTGTCTTTCTGATCTCATCTCCCATCCCTTTTCCCTACTGCCCCTACCTACCATCGTTCATCAGACAAACTAAGTGGGCCTCTCTATCAGGTCCTTAGCATTTGTGGCTCTCTCTGCCTAGAAAGTTCTTTTCCCAGATCTCCATATGGCTTGTCCTTTGATTTCCTTCCAGTCTCTGCTCAATGTCACCTTATCAAGGGAGTCTTCCCTAACTACCCTATATATAATGCACACATATGCTTACATTCCCTGTTCCTCTGACTCTCTCATTTTCTCCATAGAACTTACCATAATCGAAATGTTCATATTTTTTGCCCATTTGTTGTGTGTCTTTCCCCACTACAAAATAAGCATCATGAGAGTTGTGATGTTATCTCTTTCATTCACTTCTCTATCCCCAGCATCTAGGAGAGTGCCAAAGGGTAGTGGTGACTCAATAAAAATTTGCTGAATGAAATAGTTTTTACAATGAAGAGCCTGAAGTTCAGTGGTTCAGATCTCAATATTTCATGGCTAGCCAATGGGGCATGAGAGGTAGGGGGAGTGGAGAGGTGGTTTGCCTCCCACCAGAACATTCAAGTGATTTCAAAGGAATTGTTTGAGGTTGAGAACAGACAAATGTATTTCTTGAAAGAATGAATGCATGCAATCCTTACTCCCTCTACAGCCCCTGATTTAATTAGTGATCTGATGATTCCCTGTGGCTTTGGATGCCTCATGGAGTCATAAATGGAATATGACTCCATGGACTTTGCCTGATAGTATGTCCACCTCAGCAGAAGAGCCACTGATCTTCAGGGCTGCTGCTCACTTCACTTCCTGGGAGAAGTCAAGTCCCTTAGCTTTGGCTTTGGAAGACCCCTGGAGCTGAGTTCAGCACCTCTTGTTTTGCTGACCTGCTGGAAGAGGAGCTGCTTCAGGAAATATTTTTGAGCTGAAAGACTTATATCACAATAATGGTAGATTGGAGGCCAGCCTGACCTGTTTCTCTGCCTTGGAATTGAGCTGTTAAATGAGAAAATAAGGTTTTAATAACAAAACCAAAACATTACTGGTTCCCAGTTTTGCGATCCCTGATCCAGGAACTTTGGCTTAGGTTCTCTGTATACCCCTGTTGTCCAGCACAGCCTTCTACACAGAGCTGCACATGAAGAACAAGAAGTGTTCTCCACCCACCCTATTCCCATTACTCTTCTCCTCTTGGGGAGACAAGCAGGCAAGCAAACAAACAAAGCACTAAACACAAAGGCCTTTAAACTTCAAATGCTTGTAATTAATAATCAAAGCTAAAATACATTAGTTTCTGGATTACATTCTGGATCTCAGCATGTCCTACCTAACCAAGGCAAACATGGGGTGGGAGCCATTTTAGACCTTCTCTGTTTAGAGTAATCCTCAACCACTCCTAGATTCCAGCCAGTTGGCAAAATAATAATGGATTGATTTTCCAGGGGGGTTAACAGATTCCTTGTTTGTTATAGGGAAGTACAGGCAAACCCCACTATTCTGGGAATGCCCCCAAATTATCTGTTTATTTCCATACTCCCCTGTCCTCGATTTGACCTGAAATGAGTCTGCCAAGACTGATGTCTCGCTACTTGTCTGTTTTCCTTCTCTTTTTCTCTCTCCTCTAGCTCAGACCCCTCAAACCAGAACTGCCTTCTTTCTTAATATTGACAAAAGAGGTGCAGGGAAAGAAAATAGATGATCAGAAGAATAGTTCAAAGAAATAATAATTCAGATTGTGTCATCCTCGTTATATACCTTTGAGCCTTTTATTTCTGAATTTTGTTTGTTAGCAATTTCTTAAAGGAAGCATATCTTCATACTTTGGAGGTTGATTTGATTTTTAGAGATGGCAGAAATTATTCTAAGGGAAATCTGTTGAACAAACTGGCAAGCTATTTGGTCAATAGTAAGGTATTGATAGAAGAGAGAAAAAGAAAGCAAGCAAAAGGACAAAGGGAGAAGAAAGAAACTAGGTAGCTGCACTGGGATTGGAGGCAGAAAGTCCCTGACGACAGAGTCCGGGTCTGCTGTGCCCCTCCCTGCCTGACACGATCCTTTCAATGCTGACCCAACAAAGTGTGGGATCTAAGAGTACATTTGGATGGGGAGACAATAGAAACCAGTCACTTGGGGACCAACAAACTGTTGCTGGTACTGAAACTCCTGTGCAATGGCACAACTCTTGAAAACAGCTTTTAACTTACATTTAAGAACAAATATATTTAAGATTAAAAGTTGTTCTAACAGTCTGTTCCTAAAGTGTTGTTATTGGCTATCTAGAGGCCCTGCTGAAAGTTGTCTCGCTATTCTACTTTTTACAAAGTGTAATAGACCCTTGATATAGGCAGAGTGATAGGAAAATACTTTAAAGTCAAATACTGACTCTGTTGCTTATGTGTTATTTTCAGTTGCCTGTTATCTATCCATGTACCTATAGAGGTGGATGTCTGGCCAACTTTGCATCCCTATTTCCAAGATCCTTGCCAAGTTGCAATGTTAAGCTAGTCGTTTTCTCATTTTAGAGGTCATTGTCTGGTGTTAATGCATAAGATCTGAAATCAATATAGAAGTGATATTCTTTTCCCTCCCTTCTTAACAATGTCATTAGTCCTCATTCAGAGGGTATGTCTCATACCTTCCTGTCTGCTATGGAGAAATATTGCTCAAGCTTTTGCAAAGTGCTTTAAAATAATCTTGTGAAGAACAGCCCCAAACGGAACTCTGAAGGTGGGGAGTCAGCTTCTAGTCAAAAAGCTTAGTAGAATAAAGATTCCTGGGGTCATCTTAATAGAATATTTAAGAAAATATTCGAGTTTGAAGTATAATCTCCCAGCTCTGCAAATTACTAGACTTGTGATCAAAGGTCATTCGTTTAAGCTCTTTGCACCTCAGTTTTCACTTCTGTAAAGGATGCATAATTGGTTCTGCCTCCCACAACCATAGGGCTGCCCTGTGGATCAAGAGGAGGCTTGTCTGGAAGGAAGAATGGCACCAGCTCACACTTTTCTCTATAGTACTTACAGGGAATTTATCCAAGAAATTATCCTACCCAGGGAATAACTGCAGAATACCTGGCAGAGCAGAAGCTTTTAAAGAGCAAGCACTTTGGAGGGTGTAAGAAGCTATGTTAAAAAAAAAAAAAGTTATCTTGAGCTCCGATCTTGATCTGAGTTATCTGAGTATCATTGTCAAACCTGTGAGGGGCAATAAAGCCCCTACAGCAAATGATAAAATGAAATAAAGTCTTCCTCGGCTAGGTACATGCAATTTGAATACAAAAGATTACTTTTAGAGATGAGGAAACTAGAATACAGATTGGGTGATCTGTACAAGTTTGTGTTGTCTGTAAATGGCAATAACAGAACTCAAAGACAGATCTTATGAATCCATCTCTGATGCTTTTTCTGTGGTGAAATGATTTTTATTTGGGTCTTTGACCCCTCTGAGAATCTGAGAAAAACTACGAACTTACTTCCTGTAAAATGGTATGTAATTTTTGCATATAATTTCAGCCCATCCATGGGAGTCCTGAGGGATCATGGGCCCAAATAAAGAACTCCTGCCCTACAAACTGAAATCTCTCCTGAATGTTTTCTGGGTGCATTTACCAAATGAGAACATAATTGTTGGTGTTTATCAGAAGAGAAGGACAGATTTTATGTGCAGATGTGGTTTGGGGTTGGTTTGAGAAAAACCTTGCAATGACATTGGAAATGTCGATTTTTCCTTCAGACTGTAAAGGTCTTTAAAACACCCCTGAGCTGCAAAGGGACGTTCCAAGGCTGAACCATATTCCGGTTTTCATTCAGCAAGTCTTCACTCACTGCAGACCCATTTACCTCTGGTGCTGGGATTACAGTGGAGCCCTAGACAAGCCCTTCTTTTTATACTCACTGTGAGAGAGATGAGCAACAAACCAGCACATGTATTTGTGCCCTTGAGAAAATAAAACAGGATTCTGTGACAAAAAGTGATGGGTTGGGGTATGAGGACAAGGAAGGCTTCGTGGAGGAGGTGATATTTGATGTGTGACCTAAAGGATGAGAAAGAATTGTCTGGGGAAGAGGAAACGGCTCATACTAAGGCCTTAAATGGAAAAGAACTTGGTGTGTGGCATAGCGTGCTCCTCAAGAGGGCAAGTGTCATAAGAGGAGCTAGGGAGGAAAGTGATGGCAGACCCCATAGAGCCTTTTAGGGTGAAGAGCTAGAATTTCACTCTGTGTGCCAAGGGAAACACTGGAAAGGTTAGATGCAGGGTATGATCTGATTCGTGTGTTAAAAGATCATTCAAGCTGCTATGCAGGAAGGGGCTGTTGGGGGCAGGGGCAAGAGTAGAATAAGGATGAGGCTAGCTTTGCCCAGGATGGTAATGATGAAGATAGAGAAAAGCAAACAAATTCAGCAGGTGTTTTGGAGAAGGAGTGAATACAAATTACCGGTGGACTAGATGTGGGGAGGTGAAAGTAAAGAGTAAAGCTAGGGATGATTCCTCTGCTTTGGGCCTGAGAGACTGGATTTACAGTGAAGCTATTTCCTGAGAAGTAGGAGCAGACTTAGGTGAGGGGTGCAGGAGTTATCTCCCACATATGCTAAGTAGGCAGTTAGACATATGAGTTTCGAGCTCCAGGGAAAGATCACAGCCAGAGGCATAAATCCAGGAGACATTATTACCTGGATGGTATATTAGCTCATATTATTAAATAAAATTAATCAGAGAAAGCATATAGATGGGGACTAGAAGATGGCACAGGCCACCTACATACAGACTGTATTTCCCAGTTGGTCTTGCAGCTAACGGTGGCCATGTGATGAAGTTCAAGTCATGAAGTATGAGAAAATCTGCTGGTCGGCCTTAAACCATAGGGTATAGTGGAGAGATTTCAGATAGAGCCAAGAGGTCTCTCTGGAGGTTATTGTTATGTAGTATATAGATACTCCTTTTCAGTTTTTGGTGTACTGGAGTAGCTAGAGGTAAATATCTGAAGCTGTTGAACTGTAATCCAGTAGCCTTAATTCTTGAAGATAACTGTGTAACTACAGAGGTGTGACCTTTAAGGTGTGACCCTGTGAGTATGAAAATCTTGTGACTTATATTCCCTTTATGCAGTGTATGGACAGATGAGAAAGAAAAAAAAAGACAAATAAACAATGGGGGCATAGGGGAGGTAGGATGTTTTATGTTCTTTTTTACTATTATTTTTATTGTTTTTGGAGTAATGAAAATTTTTATTGTAATGATAAATGCACAGTTTTATGATGATACTGTGAACCACTGATAGTACACTTTGGATGATTATATCTCAATTAAAAAACCATTGAATAGGAGAGGAACCAAGATGATGACTTATTGAAGTGTGGGATTTAGTTTGTCCTCCAGAGCAGCTAGTAAATAGCCAGGAACAGTAGAGAACAACTGCTGGGGCCACATCAGTTTCCGGACACACAGTGTGCACCAGTCTGGACATGCTGCAATCCCACCCAGAAACATGAGTTCCCCAAGCTGCGACAGCCAGTGGCCCTACCCCACAGGCTGCTTCCCAAAGGGGAAAGGAAAGGGACTTTACTAGCAGCAAGGGGCTGAGCTGTACCAAGCTCCAGTTTATGGAATTAATTAACAAATTCTGACTACTAAAAATAGACTCCCAGCTCAGCTGACCCTCCAGTAAAAGCTGAGGTTAGTGGTTTTTGCCCAGCACAGAGGAGGCAGGGCTGATGGAAAAAGAAAAAAAAAAAAGCAGAGGTTTTTGTGGATTGGTCAGCACAAAATACTTGGAAAGATCTGGGCCCTGGAGGAAAGGAGGGGGCACATAGGACCGGGAGATACATAGAGCAACTTACCAACTTGAGCTCTTGATTGGCAAACCCAAGGAGGGGGGGGGCTGCTCTGAAAAGGATCTTTTTTTCTTTTCTCCTTTGTGACTTTGTTTCTACAGCTTGACTGCTCTTTGGATACACCTGCAGGGCTTCTCAGGTTCCAGCTGCCACAGGCAAGGGCAGAATTAAGCTTGTCTGAGAGCTTGTCTGGAGGCTGTGCCTCTTCAGGGGAGGGGTGGGGCCCAGCTCAGGTACAATCCCTCCTTCAAGGAATTCAGACCCTTGGGTCTGGAAAACCGAAGCTATTAAAGCCAGCCTGCAACCTCTCCTCTGCCTCAACCACACCCCCAGCAGGGAGAGTCTGCTGAAGTTAAAGGTACCACATCACCTTATGCTGGTGGGACCTGCAGGCAAACAAGCGCCATATACTGGGCAGGATAGGAAAAACACAGAGTCTAGAGGCTTCATAGGAAAATCTTTGAACCTGCTGGGTCTCACCCTCAGAGAAAACTGAAGCAGATGACTCTTTCCTCCTGAGAGGAGGGCAGTTTGGTCTGGAAAAATCTGACTAGGGTCTATAATAACTAAGTAGACCCTCCTAAGGGAAAAAAAAGACACCATACAGGCAGGGCAAGAAACAAGAAAATAAGAACTGAAAAACTCTGATCTGTTAAACAAAACCTATGCTAGAGGTCTAGAATAAGCTGAACTGAATGTCAAAGAATAGATAGACAACAAAGTCTACCAGCTAGAAAATCTGAGGTAAAAAAAAGTGAAAAAATCTCCAGAATAAACTAATTAAGAAAATTAAATGCCTAGACACCAAAAAATAATGAATCATACTAGGAAAATTGAAGATATGGCCCAGTCAAAGGAACAAACCAATAATTCAAATGAGATGTAGGAGTTGAAACAATTTAAATTCAGGATGTTCGAAAAGACATGGAAAACCTCATCAAAAATCAAATCAACGAATTGCAGGAAGAATAAAGAAGGCAAGGGACAAACAAAAGGAAAAAATCAAAAGTCTGAAAAAAAATCACAGAACTTATGGGAATGAAAGGCACAGTAAAAGAGATGAAAAAAACAATAGAAACCTACAATGTTAGATTTCAAGAGGCAGAAGATAGGATTAGTGAACTGGAGGTGGGATATCTGAAATCCAACAAGCAAAAGACAATATAGGGAAAAGAATGGAAAAAAATATGAGCAGGAACTCAGGGAACTGAATGACATCATGAAGCGCCTAAATATACGTGTTGTGGGTGTCCTAGAAAGAGAGGAGAAGGGAAAAGGAGAAGAAAAACTAATGGAGGAAATTATCACTGAAAATTTTCCACCTCATGAAAGACTTAAAATTACAGATCCAAGAAGTGCAGCATACCCCAAACAGAACAGATCCAAATAGACATACTCCAAGACACTTACTAACCAGAATTCACATGTCAAAGAGAAAGAGAGAATTTTGAAAGTAGCAAGAGAAAACCATCACATACAAGGGAAACCCAGTAAGACTGTGCGTACATTTCTCAGCAGAAACCATGGAGGGGAGAAGACAGTGGTATGATATATTTAAGATACTAAAAGAGAAAAACTTTTAATGAAGAATTCTATATCCAGCAAAATTGTCCTTCAAAAATGATGGGGAAATTAAAATTTTTCAGACAAAAAAAAAATTACTGAGAGAATTTGTGACCAAGAGACTGGCTCTACAGGAAATACTAAAGGGAACACTAGAGACAGATAGGAAAAGACAGAAGAGAGAGGTGTGGAAAAGAGTATAGAAATGAACCCTATCTGTAAAGGTAAAAAGAAGAAAAATTAGATATGACATATAAAATCCAAAAAGGCAAAATGGTAGAAGAAAGTACTGGCTTACAGTAATAACACTAAATGTTAATATATTAAACTCCCCAATTAAAAGGCATAGACTGGTAGAATGTATTTAAAAACAGGACCTATCTATGTGCTGTCTACTGGAAATGCATCTTAGACCCAAGGATAAACATAGGGTGAAAGTGAACCAACATTGACTCGAGAAGAAATAGATGACCTCAACAAACCAATCACAAGTAAAGAAATTGAATTAGTCATTAAGAAGCTCCCAAAAAAGAAAAGTCCTGGACCACATGTCTTTACATGTGAATTCTACCAAACATTCAAGAAAGAATTAGTCCCAATCCTGCTCAAATAGATGACCTCACCAAAACAATCACAAGTAAAGAAATTGAATTAGTCATTAAGGAGCTCCCCAAAAAGAAAATTCCTGGACCAGATGGCTTTACATATGAGTTCTACCAAACATTCAAGAACAATTAGTACCAATCCTGCTCAACCTCTTCAAAAATATTGAAGAGGAGGGAAGGCTACCTAACACATTCTGTGAGGCCAACATCACCCTCATACCAAAGCCATACAAAGATACTACAAGAAAAGAAAATTACAGACCAATCTAATCTCTCTTATGAATATAGATGCAAAAATCCTCAAGAAAATTCTTGTAAATAGAATCCAGCAGCACATTAAAAGAATTATACACCATGACCAAGTAGGATTCATCCCAGGTATGCAAGGATGGTTCAACATAAGAAAATCAATTACTGTAATACACCATATCAACAAATCAAAGCAGAAAAACCACATGATCATCTCGACTGATGCAGAAAAGGCATTTAACAAAATTCAACACTCCTTTCTTGTTGAAAAAACTTCAAAGAATAAGAATAGAAGGGAACTTCCTCAACGTGATAAAGGGAATATATGAAAAACCCACAGCTAACATCACCCTCAATGGGGAAAAATTGAAAACGTTTCCCCTAAGATCAGAAACAAAACAAGGATGTCCATGATCACCATTTTTATTCAACATTATGTTGGAAGTTCTAGCCACAGCAATTAGACAATAAAAAGAAATACAAGGCATTAAAATTGGAAAGGCATAAGTAAAGCTCTCACTGTTTACAGATGATGTGATACTATTTGTCAAAAACTCTGAAAAATCCACAGCAAAACTACTAGAGCTAATAAATGAGTACAGCAAAGTGGCAGGTTACACGATCAACACTCAAAAATCTATAGTGTTTCCATACACTAGGACTGAACAGTCTGAGGGGGAAAGCAAGAAAAAAATTCCATTTGCAATTGCAACCAAAAGAATAAAATATTTAGGAATAATTTGAACTGAGGATACAAAAGACCTATACAAAGAAAACTACAAGAAATAGCTAAAATAAATCACAGAAGACCTAAATAAATGAAAGGGCACACCATGTTAATGGATTGGAAGACTAAATATAGTTAAGATGTCAATTCTACCTAAATTGATTTATAGATTCAATGCAATACCAATTAAAATCCCAAAAACTTACTTTTCAGAAATAGAAAAACCAATAACCAAATTTATCTGGAAAGGCAGGGTGCCCTGAATAGCTAAAAATATCCTGAGAAAGAAAAATGCAGTTGAAGGTCTCACACTACCTGACTTTAAGCTGTATTATGAAACTACCATGGTCAAAACAGCATGGAACTGGCATAAAGATAGATATACTGACCAGTGAAATTGGATACAGTGTTCAGATATAAACCCTCTCATCTATGGACAGTTGATCTTTGATAAGGCAGTCAAGCCAACTCACCTGGGACAGAACAGTCTCTTCAATAAATGGTGCCTAGAGAACTGGATATCCACATGCAAAAGAATGAAAGAGTATCCATATTCATACCTTATACAAAGATTAACTCAAAATGGAACAAATACCTAAACATTAGATCTATGACCATAAAACTTTTAGAAGAAAATATAGGGAAAATCATATAAATCTTATAGTAGGTGGTGGTTTCCTAGATCTTACACCCAAAGCATGAGCATTGAAGAAAGAAATAGATAAATGGGAACTCCTCAAAATTAAACAGTTTTCTGCATCAAAGAACTTTGACAGGAAAGTAAAAAGACAGCCTACACAATGGGAGACAATATTTGGAAACAATATATCAGATAAGTGTATCTCTTTATATATCTCTTTATATATCCAGAATATAATCTGTTAATATATATATTCTGGATATATAAAGAGATTGTTCAACTCAACAACAGAAAGACAACCCAATTACAGAATGGGGAAAAGATATGAAGAGACACTTCTCAGAAAAGAAAATACAAATGGCGAAAAGGCACATGAAAGATGCTCAACTTCCCTGGCTATTAGGAAATGAAAATCAAAACCACAATGAGATATCATCTCACACCCTCCAGAATGGCCATTATCAATAAAACAGAAAACGACAAGTGCTGGAGAGGATGTGGAGAAAGAGATACACTTATCCACTGTTGGTGGGAATGTAAAATGGTACAATACTGTGGAAGGCAGTTTGGTGGTTCCTCAGGAAGCTAAGTATAGAATTGCCATATGATCCAGCAATACCATTGCTAGGTATCTGTTCAGAGGACATGGGGGCAAGGACACAAATGGACATTTGCACACCACTGTTTATAGCAGCATTATTTACAATTGCCAAGAGATGGAAACATCCCAAATGTCCATCAACAGACGAGTAGCTAAACAAGCTGGTAT
The DNA here is from genome assembly GCA_004026745.1 of Myrmecophaga tridactyla. Taxonomy (NCBI): domain Eukaryota; kingdom Metazoa; phylum Chordata; class Mammalia; order Pilosa; family Myrmecophagidae; genus Myrmecophaga; species Myrmecophaga tridactyla. Next base: position 42,033 of record PVIY010007164.1, read on the forward strand.
ATACATACAATGCACTATTACACAGCTGTAAGACAGAATAAAGTTATGAAGTATGTAACAACATGGATGGACCTTGAGGACATTATGCTCAGTGAGATTAGCCAGAAACAAAAGGACAAATACTGTATGGTCTCACTGATATGAACAAATATTAATGAGTGAGCTTGGAGAATTTCAATGAAGAACAGAGACCATCAGGAGATAGAAACAGGGTGGATATTGGTTAATTGGATCTGAAGGGATACAGATTGTACAACAGTACTGATTGTAAAAATTCAGAAATGGACAGCACTATACTACCTAACTGTAATGCAATAATGTTAGTACACTGAATGAAGCTGAATGTGAGAATGATAGAGGGAGGAGGGCTGGGGGCACAAATGAAATCAGAAGGAAAGATACATGATAAAGACTGAGATGGTATAATCTAGGAATGCCTACAGTGTACCATGATAGTGACTAAATGTACAAATTAATAAATGTTTTTGCATGAGGAAGATCAAAGTAATATCAGTATTGCAGGGTGTTGAAAATAGATGGTAATGCATATTTTTAAACTTTAACTTATGTGTGAGACTAAAGGAAAAATGTTTATTTGGTACAAAATTTATATTTTGATTCTTGCATCTCCTAATATAACTTATATAGACAGTTTAATTGAACACCATAAGTGTTGAGTACTGCATGGGATTTTGTAGGTTTGTCCAGAGTGATGCCCTGAAAAATCCCAGAGTGATTTGAATAGTGACTAAAGAAGTATTTGCAATGTCCCTTGGGAGAATAGTGAGAAAGAGGGAAAATTCAACTTCCTCACTTGGAGAAGGCCTGATATTCTTGCAAGCAGTGAGGACAGCAAAATCAATAGGCCAAACCCTCAGTGTTGGAGTTTGTTCATATGAAATATATCCCCTCAAATGATGGGCTTAGCTTACTTGAAATTAGGTCTAAGAGTCACACACACCCTCCCCAAAGAACCTCTTTTGTTGCTCAGATGTGACCTATCTCTCAGCCAACATGGCAAGCAAACTCACTGCCCTCCCTGTCTCTACACGGGATATGACTCCCAGGGGTTGTAAACCTCCCTGTCAGTGTACAACAGAAATCCTAGAATGAGCTGGGACTGAACATCAAGGGATTGACAAAATTTTCTCGACTGAAAGGAGTTAGAGAGAAATGAGACAAAATAAAGTGTCAGTGGCTGAGTTTCAAATAGAGTTGCAAGGTTTTCCTGGAGGCTGTTCTTGTGCATTATATACATAACCCCTTTTTAGTTTAAGGTGTATTAGAGAGACTAGAGGGAAATGCCTGAAACTGTAGAGCTGTGTTCCAGTCGCCATGTTTCTTTAACATGATTGTATAATTATATGACTTCACAAGTGACTGTGTGATTGTGAAAACCTTGTTCTGATGCTCCTTATATCTATGGTATGGGCAGATGAGTAAAAAATATGAATTAAAAATAGATAAATAATAGGGGGAGCAAATGTTAAAATAAGTTGGGTAGAGGGAAACACTAGTGATCAATGAGAGGGAGGGGTAAAGAGTATGGTATATATGAGTTTTTTCTTTTTATTTCCTTTTCTGTAGTGATGTACATGTTCTAAAAAATTATCATGGTGATGAATAAACAGCTATATGATGACATTGTGAGCCATTGATTATACACCAAGTATGGAATGTTCATACATTAAGAATGTTTGTGTTGTATGTTGATTTGATTTTATTAAGAAAAATTTAAAAAATATATTTAAAAAACTACCTTGAGTGAAAAAACAAGTGGTAGAGTAATAAAACATTTATGTATAAAACAAAAACAAGAATATATGTTATTTGTGATGCAGATATGTATATTAAAAGATTACAAACATCAACTGAAAAGATATTCACCGCATTCATGATGAAGTTTGCCTCTGGGAAGATAGGAGAACAGGACTGAGTATAAGAACAGGGTTGAAGAATGGGACCAAGAGGACTTCAACAGTTTCATCTGTTGAATTCAATTAATATTTTAATATTAAAGGGAACTTTGAAGTAAAAATCTTACATTTGTTAAATTGTGTACAACTATACTTGTATGTGTACAAGAATACTTATTACAATAGCCTCTGTATCTTTTAAACTTCCGAAAATTAAAAGAGTAACTAATAAACAATGATTTTTTTTGACAATCAGAAGGGAAGGAATTTATTTAGAGAAATGGGGAGAAGCAATACATATAACAAAGAAATAAAAACAGGTAGTTCTTGAGAAAGAATTAATAACAGATAGTTCTCTTATAGTGCATCATATGCATTTTTGAAAATCAGAATGCTAAGCAAATTCATGCAACAAAACCAAAGAGCTTGTGGATAAAAGGTGATTAGGGTACAGCACTCAAAATCTTGGTAGTACATGAAAAAATAAGACAGAAACCTAACAAAAAAAAACAGCAGTGCTCTTTACACTTGTCAGGAAGTATGTGCATAGAACAATAAATATAGTATCTTGCCTTTAAAAAAGACTTGAAGTTTGCTCGTGGGCTTGGACATAAAAAGGATTGTAGGCCATTGTGAAGTAATGGAAGGAAAGTTATCTGAAATTAGAAAATTGTAATGCCAGATGTGGATGGGTGAGACTCATAAGATGCAGGGTAAACTGAGATAGCCAGTAGATTTTTGAAAGATGTGCACTTTTTTTTTTTTTAGTCCACATGGCTTAGTTCATCTGGGTGTAGTTTTCTGCATTTACCTAGTGCAGGTTTTGTCAGCCTTAGCACTGTTGACTCTGGACCAGATAGTTCTTTGTTATGGGAGACTATCCTGTGCGTGGTTGGATGGTTAGCAGTATCCCTGTTGTCTACCCACTAAATACCAGCTAGCACCCTCCTCTCCAGTCATGATAATCAAAATGTGTCGAGATAATTACCATATATCCCCTTGGAAAGGGCAACATTGCCCCAGTAGTTTTTCTCATAGACAAAACACACCTAAGCAAATATGATCTTTTTCTCTAAAGTTTCCATGCACTACAGTAACTTTCTTGAAACCAACAACCTCCAGATGGGTCCCTGGACCAGATAAGTTCTGAAATGTAGAGGGGCCAGCCTCTCCAGAACATCAACTAGTTCCATCTGCCTATTCTATATTATTGACAGCCCCTTCCAACATGAAAAAGGTAGAAATACCCCTAAAGAGTGGAAGAAAGATCAAAGATGATGGTGGAGATATACAGAGAATGAAGAGTTTAACAAATGAGTATGATTGCTGAATCATTATAGAGATATTTCTTTTGGTCTCCAGTACCTTAGAGCAGCTAGAAGTAAAAACCTGAAGTGGTAGAATTGTAACCCATACCAAACTTTGAAAGCTGTTCTACAACTAATCATTGCGATGTGCTTTAAAATTTGTTACTGTTTAGTATATATGTTATTTTTCACAAAAAAGAAAAAAATATATTTCTTCTAACCTCCAGTGTTTTGGAACAGCTGGAAGGAAAAATTTGAAATAGTGGAATGGTAACCCATAACAAATTCTGAAATCTGTTCTCCATCTACTTATTCAAGTGTACTTTGAAAATTATTGCATTTTTACTTTTCTTTGTATATTGTGGGAAGGATATGGTTAAAGCATTTGTAAGCTTGCTCTTTGTTTGCATGTCCTCAAGCAGTGGAAAACCACTGTTCTTGTCTACCTGTTTGTCAACTTGAAGCTGAAAACAGCTTAAGGTGTTTGCTTTGTTGTGCCACCTGCATATCTGTCTACTTTGCTTATTTGTGGCATTTCCTTATCTGGAGCATATCCTCCTACTCATGGAAAAATTCCTGCTTTGTTCTTTTTATTTTATTTTTTTAGTGGTATTATTTCCCTCTGTTCTCTCAACATTTTTATTCCAATATTAAGAAGTTACCATGCTCTTAAATATTTGATGTCACTAAAAACATGAGGGATGCTCAAGGAGCTTCAGCACCATCCCTGCCCCATTCACTGATGATTCTTTTTTCTACTTTGCTTTAGTATTGATTGGGTTCTTAATTTTGTGTTAATTTATTCCCACCACCACCACACACACACACACACACACACACACACACACCATCCACTTCTATCATGTTGGAAATTATCTCTTTGATTTTAATTGTTAAGCTTTTATAGAAGGTTCTCTCTAAATTCTCATGTTTCTCAAATTCCTCCCATTTGAAAATACCCACCTGTGCTGGTTTGAAACTATTATGTGCCTCAGAAATGCCATGTTCTTTTTTTTTTTTAAATATAATCATTTTATATTTATTAAAGCAATACATACTAGCACTTGAAAATTGAACAGTAACTGAAGGGATTACAATGAAAAATATCAGTCTTTTGACCTGCCCCTCTCCAACCTTTGACTAATTCCCAGTGTCCTGCTTTGTTCTTAAAATTAAAGATACCTCCTCAAGGCAAATGGGAACCTCCCCTGGTGTTCAATGGATAGATTATCTCCAAATGGCTCCTTTACCCAATAAATAGCTAGCAGAAAATAAACTTGGGGATCTGGCTCTTTCTTGGGGCAGAGACTTCCTCTTTTCTGACTTTATGTCAAAGGTTTTTTCTTCTCTTGCAGATTCTTTGTGGGACAAAGAATAACTGCCCCATAGTATCAACCACAGTATACATGTTGTATTTAACAAGAAAAATGTCTTTAAAAATATGAAAAAAACATTGAAAAAACAACAACAGCAAAGAGTGTGCATTCCCCATCTTCTTTCCTAGTTCCCATAGGCTGGAATATGTATGTGAATATAGATGTGACTGAGATTTAATCCTGCACATGAGGACGGTATTTGTTGGAATATCAGGGAAACACGGTGAAAGGAAACTGGTTCCCTGTATGTTCTTGTGGAACAGAGCTGCTCATCTGTTTTGGATTCCATACGACGCTCTGGACTCCTTTGAGAAAAACAGATGAACTTAGCTGAAGTTAGGATCTCTATATTTGGTGGGAGCTGGAGGGAGTCTCTGTTTTAACAGCTAGCCTATACCCTAACTAATTCACATAGATAAGACTGGGACAGAAACCTAATAGAAGTAGGTTGAAGATCTAATTCATTCCTTCACTCTTTCATTCATTCAAAATATTTATTGAGTTTTATTATGTGCCGGAAACTGCCCTGGGGCCTGGGATATAGAGGAGAATAAGAGATAAAGTCTCTCATGGAGCGTGCATTCTAGTGGAGGTGACAAAGAGTAAGCATATAAAAATGTAAATAAAAATATAAATATGAACATTATTACGAAGAAAATAAAGGGGATAGGGAATGATAGTTAAGATAGAGTGGTCAAGGGAGGATATAGTTCATGACTAGAACCTCCAGTACAATGTTGGAACAAAAGTGGTGAGAACTAGCATCCTTGGTTTGTTTCTGATCCTCAATAGAAAGAAAGCATCCAGTCTCTCACCATTAAGTGTGATATTGGTGGTACTTTCATTGTTGATGCCCTTTAAATAGGTGGAGAAAGTCCCTTCTATTTCCAGTTTTCTGAAATTATTTTTAAAAGTCATATATGGATGTCAGAATTTGTCAAATCCTTTCCCTTTGTCTAGTGAGATTTTCCTTTATTATTCTACTAATATGGTGATTTCTTTAAATGTTAAATCACCTTGCACATTTCTGGGATAAGCCCTACTTGTTCTTGTTCTATTATCCTATTTGTTTGTTGCTGGGTTGATTTAATTCGTGTTTGTTTTTTTTATTAAGGATTTTGTGCCTGTGTTCATGAGAGATATTTCTCTATAATTTTCTTGTGATGTCTTTTTCAGGCTTTATAAAATGAGTTGGGAAGTTTGCTTCATTCTCTATTTCCTTAAAGAACTTTTTTTTGTAGGATTGGTGTTATTTCTTCCTCTAATGTTGGATAGAATTTACCAGTGAATTCATCTGTGCCAGAACTTTCATGGTGGGAAGAATTTTAGTTAATAATTTGATTACTTTACTTGATACTGATCTTTTCAGATTATCTACTTCTTGAGTCAGTTTTGGCAATTTGTACCTTTCTAGGAACTTGTCTATTTCCTTTAAGTTGTCAAAAACATTAGCATAAAATTGATTATAATACTAACTTAGTATTCTTTTAATTTTGGTAGGATTCATAGTGATAACCCTGATATTCGTTATTTGCATGCGTCCTTTTCTTTCTTGATTAGTCTAGTTAAAGTTTTATTAATTTTCCTGATTTTTTCAAAGAAGTAACTTTTGATTTCAGGAGTTTTCTGTATTATCTCTCCATTTTCTATTTTATTAGTTTTGTCCTGATCTTTAAAATCTGTCTTCTTTCTACTTACTTTGCATTTAATTGCTGTTCTTTTTCTAACATCTTATAGTGTAAGCTTAGATTATGTTTTAGGCTTTCTTCTATTGCAATATACACATTTAAATTTACACATTTTTCTCTGAACACTCCTTTAGCTGAAACCCACAAGTTTTCATATGTTTTTGTTTTTATTTTTGACCAGTTAAAGATATATTTTAATTTTTACTTTTACTTCTTTTCTGACCCATGAGTTATTTAAAAGTATGCTATTTCATTTTTTCATATTTGGAAATTTCTCATACATATTTCTATAATTGGCTTGTAATTTAATTCCATTGTGGTCAGAGAATATATTTTTATAATTAAATCCTTTTAATTTATTGAAACTACTTTTATGGCCTATCCTGGTGAGTGCTCTGCTGTTTTGGAATGGAGTGCTCTATGTATGTCAGTTAAGTCAAGTTAGTTGATATTATTGTTCAAGTTTTCTGTATCTTTATTGTAATTATAGGATGTACTATATTTTTTATTTGTGTATTTTAGAAATATATGTTTAACAAAATTTTTATCCACACATATCCATAGTTACCCTTACAGGTGCTCATCATTTATTTCTATAGATCCAAGTTATCATCTGGTATAATTTCCTCTCAACGTGAAGGACCTTTTTTTAGTATTTCTTGTAGCACGGTTCTGCTAACAATAAACTCACTCAGTTTTGTTTATTTTGAAATTTCTTTATTTTGTCCTCATGTTTGAAGGATAGATTGCTAGATATACAATTCTTGGTTGGCAGCTTTTTTCTTCCCCCAGTAATTTAAATATGTCATTCTACTGCTATCTGACCTTCTTATTACTAATGAAAAGTCTTCCGCTAAGCACATTGTTATGCCTCTGTATGTATGTCATTTTTCTCTTACTGCTTCCATGATTTTTTTTATTCTGACTTGCTGCATTTTGACAATGTCTCCTGATATGTTTCTCTGTATTTGGCCAGCCTGGTATTCTTTGAACTTATTGATCTGTAAGTTATTTTTCACAACATTTGAGAAGTTCAGGGCCATTATTACTTCAAAATATTTTTCTACCCATTTTTCTCTCTCCTGTACTTCTTGGACTCCAATCATGAATGTATTGGAATACTTGATACTGTCACACAGATTTCTGAGATTCCAGTCATTTTTTTCTTTCAGTCTGCTTTCTTTCTTTCTCTCCTTTATTGAATTGGATAATTTATTCGTCTATTTTCAAATTATTTCTCCTGACATCTCATATTTACAGTCAAACCCATTGAGTGAAGTTTTCATTTCAGTCACTCTATTTTTTTCAGCTCTACAATTTCCATTTGGCTCTTTTTCATAGTGTCCATTTTCCTATTGCAATTCCCTATTTTTGATTAATTGTTAACATATTTTTCTTTAATTCTTTGAACTTACTTTAAAGTCTGTATACTTAAATCCAACATCTGGGCTTTGTAGTCAGTTCTCACTGACTGCTTTTTAAAAACCTGAGTACTTGTTCTATTTCTTTTAATGTCTAGCAGTTTTTTATTGAGAACTTGACACTGTAGATAATACATTGAAGTGACTCTGGATTCTTTTTTTTTTTTTTAAGTTTTTGTTTGCTTGCTTGCTTTAGTAGTTACCTGGATTCAAGCTAGGAAATTTGACCGCATCATGACATACAACCACTGATGTCCTTGCTCAGATTTATTTTGCTTGTTTTAGCCTGGTTCCAGAAGGTCTCCCTGTAACCTGCATAGTTTAGTGGTCAGCTAATTATTTGGCAGAGGCTATACCCAGACATTTCAAGCCCATAAAACTCCTGTCCTTTGCACCCAAGCCATGTGTGAATTGAGAAGTGCTTTCAGAGGCACAGCAAAATCTTAAATCCAGTTTTTTACTAGTTTTCTGCTGAGAGGTGGTGAAGAAATTTAACACAGAATTTGCCAAGGAACTTACAAGTATAACTACTTGTTTGAAAACCACACAAACTGTATTAGTCAGGGTTCTCCAGGGAATCAGAACCGACAGGATATATTTACAATATATAAATATTACAATATTTATTATATGAATTGACTCATGTGACTATGGGGATTGGCAAACCCACAAGTTTTCATATGTTTTTCATATGAAAAATTCATATGAAAATTCCAGAGGGCTAGCTGCAAGTTGGGAATCTCATGAAGGATTTTTTTTTTCACATGAGCAGGCATCAGGAATCGAACCCGGGTCCTCTGGCATGGCAGGTGAGCATTCTTGCCTGCTGAGCCACTGTGGCCCTTGTGAAGGTTTTGATGAGTTCTCCAGAAGAAATCAATCACTGAAGTAGAAACAGAAATTTTACTGATTGCTGAAATCATCATTTCTCTCTTTAAGACTTTCAACTGATTAGGTGAGACATCTCTCATTATTGAAGGCAATCTCCTTTATTAATTATGGGTGTAATCAGTCATGCATGCAATCAATTGACTTAATTATTTTAAACCCATGAAATACCCTCACCTAATAATCAGGTCAGTGCTTGATTGACTAAATAACTGGACACAATAACCCAGCCAAGTTGACACATAAATTTAACCATCACACAAACACTCTAAAACAGCAATACTGAAAATGATTAGGTGTGGGGATCTTACAGAAATATAATTTCCAGGATGAATAACAACAATAAAATGTTTTGCAAATGTGCACTTATGGTTTGTGGTAAGTTATTCATTGACAGTGTCATATAAGGATTTTTAAATGCTGTATTTGCATTAACTTAGTCTAAGGTAAAGATACCAGTAGTATAAACAGTGAAGTAAATTTCATTAATATTAATTTCTATTTATCAAGCTTAGAAAGATGGAGTATGTCACAAAAATGGCTGTGCTAACTTGTTGAAAAGAGGAAAACCAGGAAAAGGACAAAGTAAAAGCATGCTAAGACTCTTGGAGTTTTAGAATGAAGGAGGAGGGTAAAGTCAATGATTAACTCTATAAATTGATAGAAAAATAGAAGTTTAAATAAGTGTTAAAATATGTAGGTAACTACAAATTACAGAAAGCATAATTTAAAATAATGATGGGATTTGGGGATGTGATCAGGAATGGGCAGACCCTCAGGTTTCAGCTAACTTAAGTGGATATTGAGTTAAGAGCAAGGACTACCACAGATCCACTGGGACAGGGCAAGTGGACCCCACAAGACTGGAGATAGAATACAAGTCCAGCTGACTGGCTGAAGACCCTGGCAAAGGCTTGGGGGTATTCAGCCAGCAGGGACTGAGGTGAACCTGAGTCATCCAGGGGTGTGGTGCTGAGAGCACAGCTTGAGCCAAAAGAACAGATCATGAGTTCAACAGCCGCAAATTTCAACTTAATTGATCAGCAGGGTGTCTAGCAACCAAGTTAACAGGGCCTTACCCACAAGACCAGAGGATACCTTACTCAAGCACCCGGTTTCCCCTTCCTCAAGAGCCAACATAAATATTGGGCTGAATTAAGCTTTAAACTAAATTGGATATTCATTAATGTAGGGTTTTTTTTTAATTAGAAAAGTTATGGATTTACAAAACAGTCAGACATAAAATACAGGATTCCCATATACCACCCTATTAATTACACCTTGCATTGATGTAGTACATTTGTTATAATTGATGAAAGTACATTTTTATAATTATACCTGTTAACAATAGTCCATGATTGAATTTAGGATTCATTAATACTTTATGGATAGCCAGTGATTGGGAGCTTATGATGAGGCTGTGTTATTATAGACTAAATATTATTTATCTGTGTATGAGTTCTTGCTGAGTTGAATTTTGTGACATCCCCTCCCTACATGTACATATTACTTGTGTACCATGAGGGAAAAAGAAGGAGCCTAGCTTCCCAAGAGTGTTGGAGCTGGAGAGAAGAACTGCAGAAAGAGTGTAATCAGAAGGCTTCCTGGAGTTCCCAAAGTAAAAGTCTCCAAGTCCAAAACAGTGTTTTCTTCGTAACAGTATTTCTGCTATGTGTAAACTTGAAAAAAAAATTATAAAAATCTAGAGTAATGAATTTGTAAGGTGACTGTCTAAACAGTGGTTCTCAATTGTCCCCATGAATAACCTAGTGTTCCAGCCTACAGGGGTCTTTCCAGCCGAGAGACCAAAGAAAGCACTAGACATGGGGTAAGACATGCATCTTTATTATAGGAATTTACTTAACAGGAGTGAAAGAAGGCAGTCAATCAGGGAATCAAGCTGCTCTTACAGCAGGAGGTACAGAGCTCAGTGTGAAAGTGTTTCACAATTAGGCGGATATCAAAAGGGCCAGTTATAGGGATTTAAGACAAAGACTTAAGACAAAGAGGGAGCTTGTGAAAAAGATTATAGGTTAATAGTAAACATGATTCCAGGAAGGGGGAGTAGGGTATAGATTATCATTTTATGCAGAGAGGGGATCATCTGTTCATTCTTCCTTTATAAAGGGGTTAGCTGCAAGCGGCTGCATGCTTTAGTTTCACAAAGACTCAGGGAGTGACTCAGCCCCTGGAATGCCACAATCCACCCCCACGCAGCAGTTTGCATTGACCATAGGACAGACATTGCATCCGTAGTCCACAGCAACAGAACAATAGACAACCAAGTACAAACTCGCACTTTCAGAAAGTAATCCAACTAGCAAGCGATGCCATGGCCAAGTTAAGGAATTAAGCCATTGTAACGGGATCCTCTGATAGATGCTCAATATTTTTAATGTAACTTACATGTGATTCAAAACTTGTGTAGCATTTTGTGAGTTATCAGATATATATGCATTACATTGGATATTTATTAAAGCACAGGTGCTACCTTGTCACTAGTGACAGTCTCATCAGTGAACAATCCTAAGCCATCAAATATTAAAGACCCAAATATGGGCTGGAATTTGTTGACTTGTATCAAGACCAGGGAGTATTTATAGGATGAGGAGTCAGCCTTAGGGAGTAAAGTCTCTGGTGATGAGAAGAAAAGAGAAGAATTTTTCTCAAACTTGGTGCCAGTGGGTGTTCTGCCACATCTGCACTGCATCCCACATGATTTGTTTGGCAGGAGCGATGGTCCCTGGGAGGCCGGTGGCACTAGACAACAGCAATGCAGTGCATCCCAGCACTGAGACCTGTTGTGTTATGGCAGAAGCCCACTGCAGAAATGTATTTCCCACAGTACTATGGGTGAAAAGAAAGGTGTTTATGGGGAACAACAAAGGGGCAGATCCTGGTAGTCTAACAGTATGCACACAAACTTTCCTTTGGTATATATAAGTGTCCCTGGAGAAGGCGTGTTAAGGGGGAGGGGGACTCAAATACCATATTTTTCCCACTTGAGGCAGTGCACAGGCCCCACGGGTGGTGTTTAGTTAGCTGTGAGTTAGGCATAATAAGTATACATACAGTACCTTACAGTATGGGGGACCTAGAGTTAACAATATAAACAGTTTTGGCCATCTTTGTGAAGGAACTGTGGGTTCATACTTTCTGAGCAACCTCAATCCCCCATGGACTTAGGACCCCCACTCAGCTTGGCTGCAAAGACCAGGACCAGGGCAAATTGACCTTATTTTCCCCATTTTTTAATGCTCGTGGCACAGGCAAAAGCAAGTTGTTATCATTACCTCTCTGTGGCTGTAATTCCACTGGCCCTTTACCTGTATCCTTAGGGCTTGCATGGGTCTAGCCATCACCATATGCGGGGGCATCTGCCCTGCATCTAGAGTTGATGTTGGTCAAGTTCACTGTGCAGGGACCTTCTGTCATCCTTTAATTGTTCTTTTCAGAGGCTGTTCATCCTCTTCACTAGTCCCACTGCAGTTGGATTATAGGGTAAGTGAAAAGTCCACAAAACATTATGCTCTGTTGCCTAGGCTTCAGTCAACTGTCCAGTGAATGGGATCCCCCTATCACTGTCCACACGTGTTGGGATCCTGAAAAAGGCACTTATTTTTTCCAGGCTTCATATTGTAGCCCTTTGGTTAGCCTTTCCTACTGGGAAGGCCAAAAACAGTCCTGTAGCAATATCTACAGCTGTGAAGGAGTATTTTGCATCTTCAGACAGAGGAAGAGGTCCTATACAGTCTGCCTGTCACCAGGTAACTGGGAGCTGCTCACGGCTGACATAGCCAAGCTGATGTAGAAGCATACTGGGCCACTGTAGCTACCACAAAGGGCGAGGATCTACCACTTGTTTTAGCTGTTGTCGTGTTATAGGAAACTGAACTTACTGTGCCATTCACCACAAGGTTTGATATCTTCAATGACCTATTTTCTTTTTTTATTTTGTTTTAACTTTTTAATTCTGTGATATAACATACATACAAAGCAAAGAAATAAAAAAGTAATGATTTTCAAAGTACTCTTCAACAAATAGTTACAGGACAGATCCCAGAGTCTGTCATGGGCTACCATACGATCCCCTCAGATTTTTCCATCTAGCTCTTCCAGAACACTGGCGGCTAGAAGGAATCTATATACCCCTCTAGGTTTCAGGACTTATCTGGTCCAGGGACCCATCTCAAGGTTGTAGGTCTATGAAGAGTTAACCTAGTATATAGAACCTTTGTAGAATCTTATATATTGCCCTAGGTGTTCTTTAGGATTGGCTGGAATGGTTTTGGTTGGGGTTTAGCAAGTTATGATAGGTAGCAATGTCTAACTGAAGCTTGCATGAGAGTGACCTCCAGAGTAGCCTCTTGACTCTGTTTGAACTCTCTCTGCCACTGACACCTTATAAGTTAACACTTCATTTCCCCTTTTGGTCAGGATGGCCTTGTTGATCCCATGGTGCCAGGGCCAGACTTATCCCTGGGATCATCTCCCGCACTGCCAGGAAGACTTTCACCCCTGGATGTCATGTCCCACATAGTGGGGAGGACAATGATTTCACTTGCAGAGTTGGGGTAAGAGACATCGATGACCTGTTTTCTGATGCTGCCACTGAGCATCTTCATGTACTGCAGGTGCTAAGCTGCTGATCTTTGGCAAAGCATCTGCCTTGATGTTGCCTAATAATGAATCAACATTATGGGCAGAAACATAGAAAACAGTTATCTTGAATTATGGCAAGCAGTTTTCCGCCATCTCTTTTCCCCATAGGGGATGACCGACCACTGTCTATTGCTGTTGTTGCCATGTAGCCATCCATGCAGTCAGGCCTCAGTATATGGCCCAGTTGTCAGTGCAGATGGTGAGTGCATCCCTGGGCTCATGAACGATGATCATCCATACCGCTCTTAGTTTAGCCCACTGATTGCTCTGCAGAGTTCCAGTTTTCCACCTGATGGAACAGCCACAGCTATCCAAGTGGCAGGCTGCCCATGTGCTGATCCATTATTGCACCAGGCGGAGTCAGGTGTGCTCCTACTTCCATCAACCTTGGGCATGGCAACAGCCACTTTGGGAGGGCCAGTCGGAAGAGGGCAGCACTGTTTTTCCACATAAGAGACAAATCCCAAGGTGTCATGTATCTCTGCACTTAATGGGCTATTGTTGAAAATACTACACTGCAAAAGAAAGACTTACCACTTTGTCAGCACAGTAAGCTGAGCACTCTCAGAACAGGGGTTATTGGTGGTGTCACATACCCACCCCTATATGGGGACGGTGGTTCACAGAGTCACTGAACATTTTGAGTTAGTCCTTATACTTGTAGCAAGGCATTATAGGCTGCACACGCACAATTGTTTTTCCAAAGGAGTATATCTTTACTGTTGCTTTCCACAATTGGGACCAGAATCCAATAGGTATGAGGTTTCCCTGTTGCCATTGCCACAAGCCCCACCCAAAGCCAACAGCAATATTGGCCACATCTAATTCACAGGGCACATCCAGATCCACCCCACTTAAAGCTTGTGCCTGTGCTATAGCCCATTTGAACTTGTCAAAGACAGCCTGCTGGGGTTCATCCCATTCCCAAGTCTCCCCCTTTCAAACTAATGTGTACAAAGGCTTTAGGATTTGTGTTCAGTGTGGTATGAATGGTGTCCAATATCCTAACAAACCTAAGAATGCCATTAATTGTTTGGGATAGGAGGGATAATTTTGTGCTTTGTCAACAACAGCAGAAGGAATAGTTTTAGTTTTACCTGACCAGACAACACCTAAAAATTTTATATAGCATCTAGGCCCCTGTAATTTGTCTCAATTTACTGCCCAACCCCAGCTTTCAGGATTGGTCATCACTGTGCTAGTGGCAGTTGCTAGTTCTGAAAGAGAATTACTGGTTAGCATTATATCATCTATGTAATGAAATGAGTCACGGTTTAAGGGGCTTCCCATGCTTTTAGATCTTGTGCCACCAGCCCATGGCAAAAAGTGGGACTATGAAGACATCCCTGGAGTAGCACAGTAAATGTTCATTGTTGTCCTCACACGTGAATGGGAATGCAGGCTGGCTTGAGGGATCTAAAGAAATACTGAAGAAAGTATTAGCAAGGCCTACTACAAAATGAAATTGGCCTAAGTGAGTACTTATGTCTTATAAGCAGTGTTTTGCACAGCTGCAAAAGGGAGAAGATACTTTATTTAGCTCTCTATAGTTAATGGTCATCTACCACATTCCATCAGGTTTCTTTACCTGCCAAACAGGACTATTGAAAGGACTATGAGTTTGGATAATAATGCCTAAAATAATATTCTGGGATGGCAGATATATATACTGTATAAGTTCGGGGTGGGGGCAAACAACCAATTTGCATTAATAGCTGACATTGCACAGCTTTAAAAATTCCCTGGCCCCCATATTCTGCTGTAGTCAATGTAGGAACTCTGGTCTATGGCATTTTCCATATATTAAGGTTCACTCTGCTCCAGTGTCCACTAATGCTAAAACCGTATGTTCATTGGTTGGGGACTAAAAGATGTTTAGCTCTATATATGGCCTCTGATCCCCAGTGTCTCCAAAACCTGCTCTTACTTGGGGATCATCACCTGCCCTTTAATGAAGGGGTAGTGGGCTTTCCAGACCTCTTCAGCTGGGGGACGAAGGGTTCTTTATGAGGCATCGACTGAGCCTTCTGGCCGACATCATCATCCTCCTTTAGTGTCCTGATCTGAAGTTTAGTGAACCTTTGTACCTTGGGAAGCTTACTTCATAATTTGAACTTCACTGCATTTGGCTCCCCATCATTATCCTCGGTCTTAGTCCCTGCTTTGCTGGTCGCACACACAACGTCTGCAACATAGTTAAACAAATGGGCAACCTCAGGCTACCCTGGAATTACTCCCAGGGAGTATCCCTTCCCTATATTAGGGAACTTACATAGAGGAGAAATCATTGCAATCCACCCTGGGGTCCCCCCCCCCCGCCCCATCCTAATAGTCCTGTAGCATATTACAGGAGGGTTATTAGTCCAGCTGGGGAGATATAAGCATCTCTATATTCCTTTGATAGACCCCATTCATCTAGGAGGGTAGCCACCACTCTCGACATAGAAGTCACAGGCTACACAAGTATCCCACCTGGGGAATCTCCCTTTCCTGAGTTTATGACATCAGAAGTTGGAGTTCTTTGGCCCCCTGGCTGGCTCCCCAATTGCCCCAGCCTGCAGGAGCCTTTCCAGCTGAGACCAAAGAAAGCACTAGACACAGCCTGAGACATGAACTTTCATTACAGGAATGTACTTACAGGAGTAAAAGAAGGCAGCCAATCAGGGAATCAAGCTGTTCTGATGAGGCCCAGTAAGATCTCAGTGTGAAAGTGTTCCACAATTAGGTGGGAATCAACAGGGCCAATTACAGGGACCCAATACAAAGACAGCAGAAGGGTCTTATGAAAAATATTATAGGTTAACAGTAAACATGATTCCGGGAAGGGGGAGTAGGGTATAGATGATCATTTTACACAGAGAGCAGTTTGGTTTCTTGCATACATTAATCATCTGTGCATTCTTCCTGTGTAAAGAGGTTAGCTTAAACATTAAGTGAGCCAGGTCCTGCAAACAGCTGCATGCTTTAGAGTTGTGCAAAGACTCAGGGGATGGCTTGGCCGCTGGGCTCCCACACCTAGGAAACATGTTAAAAAGACAGATTCCCATTTGGTTCTAACACCCCCACTCTGAGAGTCCAGTCGATAGAGTCCACAGTGGGGCTCGGGAATTTTCAGTTTAATCAGTGTCTGGTGATTCTAACTCATATGGTCCACACACCCCACCGAGATTCACTGTAATTTAGGCCCCAAGACGGGCTCATTGGAGAATTGTTTGTGGTCTGCAAGTCGGCCTGCTGTCATTTTACTGCATGTTTCCCACATCCTGAGGACCAGCATCAGTGACCCAGGCCCATGGAATTCCTTCTCCCTGCCATCTTGTAAATTATCGTCCCACCTAGCTTCATGACTTCAGGTGGATGTGCCTGATGGTACCAGATGCTCCCAATGTACCCGAGGCTGTTTCCTCTTCTGATTGCTACTTTCACCATAGCCATCAATAGATGCTTCTGCCCCATTCTACCTCAAACAGATGCTTCTGCTTCCACGGTGGCATGGTTGCTTTAAGGCTGAAAGCATAGGTGCCCCCTGTCCTTTCTATTTCTATTTCACAGAAACTGGGAATGTTGCTTTATTTATTCCTAATTTTTCTGCCACCAGTGGAATGAAAATAAAAATAAAATTCAATTAAGTTTTAGGAAATGGTCAAGTTTTTGCATATCTATGTTTATAATTGTGAGATTTGTTTCTACTGTTTCTATTGCCTCCAAGAAAAATGGGCAAGTTATCAGCTGAGAGTGAGGAGGGAAGTGTGGTGGGATGTTTAAGCAGAAAAGGGAAGATTTTAAATAGTCATCAGAAGAGAATAGTAGACTTACTGGGGAGACTTAGTAGGATTACTGAGCAGTGTTGAGAGTGCTTTTTTTGGTTTGTAGCTATGAATCAGGTAGAATCTTCAACAATTTGAAGGTGAGAAGGTAGACCTAAATTGGGGTTTAACCAGGGAAACACTGTATAATGGGGAGGAAAGAGAGGCAAGGTTGATGACAGTCAACAATTTTGATATGTCATGTTTTAGTATGTTAGTATATAAAAATGTGGTATAATATTTCAAAGTGAACATGTGAAATGGGTGCGATAATTCCTTATGGATGCTATTTTTTTTAAATAATCACTACCTACATTGCACAAGTATCTTTAGCAAAAATAGAAAAGAATTACTTTATTTTTAACTTGTAATAAAGTGTCTTAATTTTATGTATGAATTTTCAATGTGAGTCCAAGAACCAATTTTGCTGTACATTGTATTTATTGGACTTAAAACTTAAATGTTTCATTCTAAAGGAATTTGATTTTCTCCAAGGGAGCCATTTGGTTAAAATGAACTTATCCATTTCTCATATAGGAAAGATAAAATATAGGAATAACTATGTGATTGAGTATAAAAACTATTTTCAAATTGGGTGTACCATTTATGCTGCAAATAAATGTGAAGTTCTTAGCTTTGGAATCACCTATATTTACATTCAGCTTGTCAAGAAATCAAATATATATAGATCATTAAAATTTATTATTGTCTTTTTTAAACAAAAAGATTCATAAAATATATTCATAGTAGCATATCAATCAATTATACATCCTTCCTGAAGCAAAGAAAAATATGATTCTTCACTAGGCTGACTCATTTATTTTACAGATCTTGGCTAAATGTCATTTCCCCTGAGAATGCTTTTCTGACTGCCTGCATTTGGATGAGATGCCTCTCTGATGTGCTATCAAAGCATCATGAATTTACCTAGTCAAGGGTTATTGGAACTGCCTGCTTACTTGTCTTTCTTCCTTAATAACAGTAAATAATAAAGAAGTTCCTTTCTTCCTTAACTAACTGTAAGCTTCTTAAGGATGGGGCCAGGCCTAGTTCACCAAGACATCCCTGGGATTTAGCCCTGTCCTGCTTGTGTTAAGAGCTCAAGGTTATTAAATGAATAAATAAACAGTCTCTAGAAAATAAGCTGTTAACCAACTTGACAAATATAAAATATACATTGGAAAATGCAAAGAGTTTTTTCTTCTATTTTTGTTGAATCAAAAGAAACAGAAAAAAGAAAGTAAAAGGCCAGAGTTTTAAAAATCGTCCATGTGCTAGAAATGTTGGAAACATTTAAAAAAAAATTTAGAACACTAAAGCAAAATAATATGTTTTGCCAAGAAGGGGGGGAAAAAAGTAACATTAAAATCATTGTAACGTCTGTACATCTAACGTGGCCTTTGTACCTAACCATGTTCCTAGGTAATCTTTGTACTCTGTGCAGCAGTGTTTGGTTTGCTTTTTTTTTTGCATGGGCAGGCACTGGGAATTGAACCCGGGTCTCAGGCATGGGAGGCAGGAACTCTGCCACTGAGCCACCATGGCCTGCCCAGGTTTGCATTTAAAGTAAAAATAATGGTGGTTATTTTTCTGGCATTACTAAGATAAATTGAAAAAATAATACAGAAAAATGCCTTACTTAGCCCTCCCCCCAAAAAAAATCATCATAGCCATTCCAGAATTTAAAAAGGCAAATATCAGAGGAATTTTCAAAAGGATAAAAAAAGGTTTTGTTAATATGGAACTTAATGAGGGCATACATAGTATATCTAGAGATTTTGTTGGAATGATTTCTTTTTACGCAAACCAGCTAGTAAACCCATTTTGGCACTTTTGTTTGTTGTTATCTGTGTCCAGAATCATGTGCTCCAAGGGAAACTATGAATTGCTTTAAACATTAACAGATGCCGGATTTAAAGAGTGTTCAACTTCTAAAGTGCTGAATACTGTGGAAAAACTAAATATGTATTCTCTGTTATGCATCTCTCTTACGTTGGAGAAAATGTAAAATATGTGCCATAAAAAGCAACATTAATGGCTGTTTCTCCTTTGTATTTGGAATTGGTTGACATCAACTAACTGTTATTAAAATGTACCCAAATGATGATATAGCTAACAGTTACTCAAGACTTAACCCTGTGCCAGGCCCTGTTCTAAGGGCATTACCTGTATTGACTCATTTAAGCCACATCATAACTCTCCAAGAAGTATTATCCCATTTTACAGATGAGGACCTGAGTCAGAGGCACATTTGCCTAAGAAAACAAGCTGGTAGGTGGGGCATCTAGGATTTGAATCAAAACTATTTAGCCCAAGAACCTTAGCTCTTCTTAGTTGCAAGCAAGAAAAGCCAGTTATGTTCAACTCAGCAGAAAAGGAATCTGTTCAAAGGAGAATGGGCAGCCCCACAGAATTGGGGAGAGAAGTGGAGAATCAGCTGGATAGTCAGATGCAACCTTTGAAAGTACCACATACAGATTCTGTGGTGAGAACCCACTGCCCCAGCGAACAGTGGACCACAGATGGTACAGTGCTTTAGTGCTCTAGATACATTGCATGCTTTTCTTATTTTTGACATGAACAGAGAACTGCAAGTTTCTCTTGCTCTTTTTTGTTTGTTTTGTATAAATTAAATTGACGCATATCATTATTTCAACATTATCCTTTCATCTTTCCCTGAAGCAGAAAAATGGCCAATGTTTAATGAATAAGCTGAACCCCATAGACATGGCAGAAAGGGTTCTCTATGTTGAAAATTGTTTTTGACCTGAAGATGTGAAGGTGTATCCTAGGGGAAGAAGGATGCCAGGAGAGAGTTGGATTTTGCTTTATTTAAAAAATCTTGTTATGTTTTCTGCATCAAGTTTAGGGAGGTTGGGTGTGCATCAGGGATGCAGGCTCAGATAACCAAGGCTAATTTTAAGGGAAAAGGAGCCCTGAGAGCAGGGCTGTTATCATAGATCAAGAGGAGAGGGTTAATTCTCTCTAAGCTATCTTGACCTGGTATCAGTCACACACTGGAGAGCTGATTGTGCTCATCTCTTCCCCAATTCCAAATTCAGTGACATCTTGAAATGGGACCTAGTGCTAGTGTTTGTACCAAGGAAATTGGCAGATGCCCCATAGAGCCAGCACAGCACAATTAGGTAGATGTACTACAGGACTTCTAGGGTGGAAATGGAGATGGGGATGGGGGGGATCCATGCACAATATCTCCATTACGCTAAACCTAATACTGTATTCCAAAACAACATATAAATTGCACTTATTCCCTTTACATTTGAACAGTCATGTAGGAGCATGACCTTTAAGCTCCTATCCATTTACATTTATGTTTAAATGGACAGAGGAGGGTCACTACTGATCTAATTTAAGAATGTAAGAACTTACATTTCAGTATATTGTACCTCATAAACATTAATAATCTCAAAAGATATTCAGGGCCAAAGATCTCTTTGAGAATACTTGTTTGGAGGAGGGAAAGCAAGAAGGAGAAAAAAATGGAAGAAAAGAATATTCTGAGAAAGCAGTAATGACCACAGCACTAAAATAAATGCCAAGATATCATGGATTACCCTAAGAAAAGTCCACTGTGCACAGATTCCTCTCCCCTTGTTCTACTTGCATATCCTTCCATGGAGCTGCTTCCAATGCAAAAAGGCCATTCAGTCACAACATGAGCAGCTATAGATGGACAGATGATGTGGTAAGCACTGTTAGGGGGAGCCACTGACCTCAATGTGGGTAAAGAATTAAAATACATTCACTAAGGGGGAAAATTCAGCTTCCCCAAGTTGAATTCTTGATATTCCCAGAGGCAGAGCAGATAGCCAAAGCTATAGGCTGAGCCCCCAATCTTGGGGTTTCTTCATATGAAACTTAACCCCACAAAGGATAGGCCAAGCCTACTTAAAATTAGGCCTAAGAGTCACCCCCAAGAAAACCTCTTTTGTTGCTTAGATGTGGCCTCTCTGTCCAGCCAACACAATAAGCAAACTCACCACCCTCCCCCTGTCTATGTGGGACATGACTCCCAGGGATGTGGACCTTCCTGGCAACGTGGAACAGAAATCCTAGAATGAGCTGAGACTCAGCATCAGGGGATTGAGAAAACCTTCTTGACCAAAAAGGGGAAGAGTGAAATGAGACAAAATAAAGTGTCAATGGCTGAGAGATTCCAAACAGAGCCAAAAGGTTATCCTGGAGGTTATTCTTACACAATAAATAGATATCACTTGTTAGTCAAGATGTAATGGAGAGGCTGGAGGGAACTGCCTGAAAATGTAGAGCTGTGTTGCAGTAGCCATGCTTCTTGAAGATGATTATATAATAATAAAGCTTTCACAATGTGACTGTGTGATTGTGAAAATCTTGTGTCTGATGTTCCTTTTATCTACCTTATCAATAGATGAGTAAAACATGGAATAAAAACAAATAATGGAGGGAACAAATGTTAAAATAAATTTAGTTTGAAATGCTAGTGATCAATGAAAGGGAGGGGTAAGGGGTATGGTATGTATGATTTTTTTTCTGTTTTCTTTTTATTTCTTTTTCTGAATAGATGCAAATGTTCCAAAAAATGATCATGATGATGAATATGCAACTATGTGATGATATTGTGAATTACTGATTATATATGTAGAACAGAATGATCAAAATTTAAGAATGTTTGCATTTGTTTGGTGTTTTTGGTATTTAAAAAAAAATTTTTAATTAATTTAAAAAAAAAAGGTATTTCACCTTAACCCCACAAAGGATAGGTTAAGCTTACTTAAAATTAGGCCTAAGAGTCACCTCCAGAGAACCTCTTTTGTTGCTCAGATGTGGCCTCTCTCTCTCAGCCAACATGACAAGCAAACTCACTGCCCTTCCCCTCTCTACATGGGACATGACTTCCAGGGGTGTGGACCTTCGTGGCAATGTGGGACAGAAATCCTAAAATGAGCTGGGACTCAGCACCAAGGGATTGAGAAAACCTTCTCGCCCAAAAGGGGGAAGAACAAAATGAGACAAAATAAAGTGTCAATGCCTGAGAGATTCCAAACAGAGTCGAGAGGTTATCCTTATGCATTAAATAGATACCACCTTGTTAGTCAAAATGTAATGGAGAGACTGGAGGGAATGGCCTGAAAATGTAGAGCTATGTTCCAGTAGCCATGTTTCTTGAAGATGATTGTATAATGATACAGCTTTCGCAATGTGAGTGTGTGACTGTGAAAATCTTGTGTCTGATGCTCCTTTTATCTACCTTTTTGACAGACAAGTAAAAATATGGATTAAAAATAAATAAATAATAGGTGGAATGAATGTTAAAATAATTTTAGTAGATTGAAATGCTAGTAGTGATCAATGAAAGGGAGGGGTAAGGGGTATGGTATGTATGAATTTTTTTCTGTTGTCTTTTTATTTCTTTTTCTGAATTGATGCAAATGTTCTAAGAAATGATCATGATGATGAATATACAACTATGTGATGATATTGTGAGTTACTGATTGTGTATCAAGAATGGAATGATCATATGATAAGAATGTTTGTGTTCGTATGTTGTTATGTTGAATAAAAATATATATACATTCACTATTTTGTTGCCGACAGTGGCATGCAAGAATCAAGGAGAAAAGCAAAGAGTTAGATTGCAGATTCCTTGTATTTTCTTTCTAGATCACACACAGTTGCTTACCCTTGGTGGGAGTTACTGAACATCAGTGCCCCATCTGTAAAATGTGATGATAATGTTTAATGCATCCTACATGTATGTCAGGAGCCTTCACTTGAGGCAGTCATTACTCGGAAGAATGGCTTCTCACTTTGGATTTCCTGCCATGTTTGTAGTTATGGGGAAAAAACACCCTCTCTCCAAACACGAAAATCAGCAACATGGTCCTTTCTTCTTACAGGCCTCTGGGGCTGTCAGTACTGATACCAGCTGTAGCTTGAGAAAGAGATTATGTGACAGCCTGGAACAGAAGGTCTCTCCCAATCTGGAGTCAAGCATTAAGCCCACAGCTCTCGGTATTGATGATTAGGGCTACTGTAGATTTTCAGCCGAATTTTCCCTTAGAATGAGGAAAGAAACCAAGGACACAGACTTCCTTTTTGTTGCTTGGACAGTCAAGGGCTGAGGAAATTGAAGTGAAGGTGCAATATCCAAAAGGGGGACCAGAGCAAATCTTGTTATTATTTTATCTGGTCTCCCTCCCCACCCCCCAAAAAAAAAAATAAAGCTTTTTCCTCTGGCCCAAACTCATCCTTGGGTTCTTGTGGATAGTATGCGGAAGCTAAGCCATCCATTCATGAGATTGCAAAACTTCTGCCCAGGTCTATCCTGAAAAGGTCCAACTACAGAATGTAAAGGGGAACTTGCCATGCCATGCAAATGATACCCTATGCAGTGAGGCCTGGGGATGAAGTCAGTGGCTTTAAAAATTTTAAAGTTAAGAATGCAATTATTTTATTAAGTAGTTACTTTTTTAACTCTCCTTTCAGAGAAGTCCTCGCTCTTCAACTGCACTAATTGTTCCCAGGCAGGGCCTTGGACTTGTCATGGAAAGATGCCAAGAGTGGCATCTGAGATATCGGGGAGTTGCTCCCACTCTTTTCTTTGGGGTGGTAAGCCCGAGACGAATAGTTGTACTCCTCCAGCTCTTTAATTTCCTTTGAGCAGTCTGATTTTGTTGTTGTTGTTGTTTGGGCTTTGCCCACTATCTCATTATCACAGTCCATCATCATAGAGAGTAGGACAATACTGGCTGTTTGAATGAAAGGCAATGTTTTATACTGACATTTTAATCAGTGGAACGTACTGTAATAAAATATGTGAGACAGCAATGATTTGCAAAACATTATATTACATCTTTTGTAGAGCCTGGCATCTGTGTATAATTGACCAATTAATTAGATGGTTATGGTTCATTGATTTTCTAGGGAGAAAAAAATTTTGGATTGCAGTTTCTAGCTACTATTTCCCTCAAACTGATCATGTTGACTCTCATAAATGTTCTCTTCATACTCATACTCTTACTTTTACACAAAAGAAACTACACTATATACAGTGCAGTGTCACTGGCCTTGGATGTAAAGTCAGAATTATTTTTCAGGCAGAAGCTCTTTCTTTTGTTGTTGCTAAGTATTTTGAAGGCAGTTTTATAGAGAATTCTGTTACAAAAGGCTGCTTATTTTCTGAGTAGAAATCTCTTCAGTCTCACATTAATCTAATAAAGGGAATTTTCTGAAAGCTACTTTCTTGATTTACAGTGATTCCAAACAGACAGACATTTATTGATAACTATGTTAGGACCATTTCCGAGGCAAGGATAACTTCCAGGGAATTTTGCTTTCTGCTCTTGCTGAAAATAAGACATTAATTGCTTGAATGGACATTTTACTAAAAAACAAAGCTAAGGCCACACAATGATTAAATGCTAATAGTTGCCCCTAATGCCTTACATAAAATATGATGCAACATATGGAGGAGGGGGCAGGCCAGTGGCTTAACAAATGCAGGTTGAAAATTATGGATGCCTTTTGGACTCATGAAAAAGGCTAGAAGTGAAAAGGGGTAAAGCAAGAAGTATAATTATATGAATACATAAGCTTTGGGGCAGAAGGAAAGCTTTGGTGTTAAACACATTAAAACTCAAAAGGGAACCTAAGCATATGAAGAAAAACACTAGGGAAATCTATATTTCATAGGAAATTGTACCCAGTATAAGGTAGGAAAATAAGCAGCCAGAAAGAAAAATAACAATATTCACTTAAAAATTGAAGAAAAATAATAACCAAAAGGCAACAAAATGAGCATTCTAAGGGGCCATGATGCAAGCAAAACCACAAGTAACCTTATTTTTTAAAAAATCACTGAAAGTATGTGCCTGAGTGGGACCTACAACCCACTCCACAGATATCGTATAAAAGTCCCCTCCACAGATAACCTATAAAAGTGCCCTTAAACAACCCTTTCTAGCTTAGGGAAATTCCCTGGGTCTGTGGCCTAAACTTAGTAGACATTTGCAAATGTCCAAAGGAGGTCCCTGAGACCCAATAGAATGTGTTGCCAGCCTGGCTTCCCATGCACCAGAAGATGGACAGGGCCCACAATAGCCTCTTAAAGTCCATAAAACAGGAGGAAGCAGAGCATAGATATGACGTATCCAGGTTTTCTGGTCAGAATACATGGGTCTTTCCTTCCTGTCTCTATAGACATAAGAATCAAATGAGAACATGGATGTATATATTACCTGTTAGTGTTATCTGATTTCTACCTCATTGCCAACCACATGGATTCTTTTGCTGCTTGTCCTCATCGGATGGCTGGCCCTATTGAACTTTTATTTTCCTCCTCAGGATGCTGCCACTTCTTTCCCTTTTCACATAATGCCACTTGTGTCTCCTGATCAGGTTCTGGGTCTCCAAATTCCAGTCAAGTATTGCATGCCAATGCTGCTCATCTTGAAGAGAAACCAGACCCTATGTACCTAAAAAACCCAATACCAATGTGGGTTCACTATACCTGCAGAGTTAGAATAAACATTCTTTAAAGATCATTGTTGGTGGAATATTGTGAGAGGGTGCAGAGTAGGGAGCTCCTGGATTCAGTCCTTCCATCAAACCAACTATTAAGCAGGCAGGAGCTGTCTGAAACAACTATTTCAAAACTTCAGAGTCCAGTAGAACATTCCTCATCATCTAAGGAAGAGTGGGCAGAAGAGGCTCATAAACTATGTCAAAGACTAGTAAAAGTCTCCCCATCTGGTGGTTACCAGCATCCATCCTCCACTCTTGCTGCAGGCCACCATGGGATCCAGCCCCTTGTCAGCTCACTGCTGTGAGAAAAGGACACAAAAATCCTCTTCCCCAAGGCTAGGGGTGGGCATTGGCTGATCATGGGTTTTGATTACCAGCTTCAGATTACTGGGGGCCCGGCTCTTGTTATCTGACAAAGGCTGTGAAGTCTTTTGCCCAATGAACTCAGTAACCAATTCCTGAGACACTAGGGTTTCAAAGAGAGAGAAAGAGTTTGTTACGAGGTGTGTAATAGGAGAGCAGATGGCCTACCAGTCCAAAATCTGTCTCACCGAGTTTATGGGGTTCAAGGTTTTTAAGGATTTTAGCAATGGGAGATGAAGTTATTAAAGTTCAAATAGCAAGTTCTAAGCAGAAAAGTATTATCATACTTAGAAGAACATAAGCTGAAAGGAGGGAAGGCAGAGCTGTCATTTCAGTACTAAAGGTGTAAGCCAAAAGGAAGGGAGACAAGTTATCTTTCACTGGCAGAATCTGGCCAATACAGTTTACAAATGTCCTGGGCTGAAACTAGCTAATGGCTGACTTCAAATTCTTTGTTAGCATTGGGGCCTTCGCCCTACAAGAAAATGATCAAATAAAGGAATAACAGTTCTTACAATCATAAAGGCACAAGATAAAGGCTTTCACAATCATTTCTGATATCAAGGCAGCTGAATTATAGTTTAGGGATTTCAGGTATTCCCCTCTGTCTACTCCAATATCTATAAAATGATTCAGTAATCAAAATCATCCCTTAAATCCTAATTTCTCAGTTATAATTCCTCCCTCTTATTTGATAATGACCTTTCAATATTGAGGGATATATGGGCGATAACTCTTCTAACTGCTTTAAGGCTGAAAAAGGGCATCGTCATTAGGGGCAGAGGAATGAAAGGATAAAACAAGTTGTTGTTTTTGAAGAGTCCACCAGCCAGCAGCCTTTGGAGAAGTAGAAGGAAAACACTCTGAGGGGAGCTTCATGAAATAAGAGGCCTGCAGAGAAAGCTAGCAGATGTTACCATGTTTGCCATGTGCCTTTCCAGTTGAGAGAAAAACCCTGAACTTTCTTGAGTGAAGGTAACCTCTGGTTGGTGCCTTAATTTGGACATTTTATAGACTTGCTTTAATTGGAACATTTTCATGGCCTTAGAACTGTAAACTTGCAACTTATTAAATTCTCCCTTTTGAAAAAGCCATTCCATTTCCAATGTATCACATTCCAGCAGCTAGCAAACGAAAACACCATGTAATCAAAAAGTCACACCCACAATTGGGTTGTGTCACATCTCCATGGAAACAACCTAATCAAGAGATCCCACCCTACAGTATTGAATCAGGATTAAAAGAACATGGCTGCCCCCACAAGATTGGATTAGGACTAAAAGAGCCTGGTTTCTCTGGGGTACATAACAACTTCAAACCAGCACACCAAGAAGGTAAAAGACTCTTAAGCAGAAAATTACAAAACATTGCTAAAAGAAATAAAAGGAGATCTAAATAAATGTAAAGACATTCTGTATTCATGGATTGGAGGACTAACTATCATTAAGATGTCTGTTCTGGTTTGAAACTGTTATGTTCCCAAGAAAAGCCATTTTCTTTCAATCCTGACCCAGTCTTGTGGGACCAGACCTATTGTTTAGAGTGGAGTCTTTTAATTAGACTGCTTTCATGAAGAGGTGGCATGCCCAATTGTGGGTGTGACCTTTTTTTAATAGATGGGGATGTGACTCCACCCATTCAAGGTGGGTCCTGATTAGTTTACTGGAGTCCTTTAAAGGGAAGACATTTTGGAGAAAACACAGTTGCTGCAGAGCCAACAGACACACAGTTATTTGAAAATGCTTTGAGTGCCAACAGATGTAGCCTGGGTGCTAAGCAAGGACTCACAGAAATAGCCAGAACCTGAAGAGAAGAAATCTCCAACCCTAGGAGATGCTAAACTGAGATGACACCCAGAGTTTTGCCCCAGGGCAACTAAGTGACCACCCACAAATGCTTCAAGAGGAAGCCACTGAAATCAGAAGCTGGAATAAACAGAACTGGGAGGGAACAAGAACCAGCATACTCTATCCACTTGCCTTCCCATGTGACAGACATCAGCCTTTCTTCTTAAGTTAAGGTAATCATTCTCTGGATACCTTAGTTTGGGTATTTTAATGGCCTTAGAACTGTAAATTTTTAATTTAATAAATCCTTTGTAGAAGCCAATGGTATATTGCATTCCGATAGCCCTAGCAAGCTAAATATTAATTCTACCCAAAGTGATTTACACATTCAATGCAATCCCAATCAAAATTACAACAGCCTTCTTTGCAGAAATGAGAAAGCCAATCATCAAATTTATATGGAGGGTGGTACGACAGTGGCTCAGTGGCAGAGTTCTCACCTGCCATGCTGGAGATGGGTTCGATTCCCGGTGCCTGCACCAGCAAACAAAAAAAAAATTAGAATTTATATGGAAGGGTAAAGAGTCCTGTATAAATAAAATCATCTTGAAATAAGAACAGTGATGTTGGAGGGCTCACACTTCTCGATCTTAAAGTTTATTGCAAAGCCAAATAAAGAACAACAAGAAAAATTTATTGTAAAGCTACTGTGATTAAAACAACATGGTATTAAGCACAAAGACAAATTTGGAGACTAATGGAATTAGATTGAGAATTCCGAATTCAACCCTCACACTATAACCAACTGATTTTCAACAAGGGGGCAGGGCCGCTTATTTGGGAAAGAATAGTCTCTTCAACAATGGTGCTGGGAAAACTGGATATCCATTTGCAAAAGAAAGAAAAAGGACCCCTACATTATACTGTGACTGTTTGAATCTGTGGTGGACCCCAGAAAAGCCATATCCTTTAATCCTCATGCAATATTGCTGGCTGGGAGCTTTTTGATTGTTCCCCTGGAGATGTTACTCCACCCATTCCACCATGTGGTCTTGATTAGTTTACTGGAATCTTTTAAAAGAGGAAGTATTTTGGAAAGAGACCTTTTTTGAAAATGTTGAGAGCAACAGAGACAGGAGAACTACAGAATGCACCAGCCAGTGACCTTTGGAGATGAAGGAGAACATACCTGGTGCTGCTCCATGAAACGAAAGGCCTGGAGAGGAAGCTAGATGTCACCATGTTCGCCATGTGACTTTCCAGTTGAGAGAGAAACTTCCTTGAGCTAAGGTAACCTCTAAGGTAAGCAAGTGAGTTTGCTTGTCATATTAGGTGCCTTAATTTGGACATTTTCATAGGCTTGCTTTAATTGGGACATTTTCTCAGCCTTAGAACTATAAACTGGCAACTTATAAAATTCCCCTTTTTAAAAAACATTTCATTTCTGGTATATTACATTCTGGCAACTAGCAAACAAGAACAGATTTTGGTACCAGAGAAGTGGGTGCTGCTGTGGTTTGCAAATACCAAACCTGTTGAAACAGCTCTTTAAATGGATAAGAGGAAGATTTTAGAGGAGTTGTGAGGAGCTTGATACTGAAGGCCTAAAATGCTTTAAAGAGATTGCTGGTAGAAATGTGGACGCTAAAGATACCTCTGACGAGGTTCTAGACAGAAATGAGACACGTGTTATTGCAAACTGGAAGGAAGATGATGGCAGATAATCTGGCAAAATTGACTAGTGGCTTTGGTTGGAGGGTAGATTTTAAAAGCCATGAACTTGGATATTTAGCAGAAGAGATTTCCAAATTAAATGTGGAAAGTGCAGCCTGGTTTCTTCTCACAGCTTATAGTGAAATGTGACAGGAAAAAGATAAGCTGAGAACTGAACTCTTAGGCACAAAGAAATCAGAAATTGATGTTCTGGAAAATTCTGGGCTTCCAGGATAGGAGACCCCAGAGAGTGGTGCCCCACGTGAGAATTTGACCAAATGTGGAACCAGCCAGCCAATTCAGAAAAAGCTAGGACTGGACATGGAGTCATCCAGGAAGGATTTATGGAAACTCCTTATGTCTGATGGGCATGATCTGAGGTTATTGCACAGAAAGCCAATGAGAGTGTTGCAGGATCTGTATAAAGAGAACTACTGCCAGCCAGGATTGAGAGGGACAGAGAAGGAACATATTGGAGGAAAAATAACTTCAAAGGCAGAACTATGGAAGCTAAAGTCTGAAGTCAAGAAGCCTCAGCCCAGGAGAGCAGACACACCCAAGCATGTGGAGAGTGTGAGTTTGCCCCGAAGGCAAACTTGGAGGATGGGCCTTCCAACTCATTGCAGTGGAAGAGTGGTGCTGCCTTAGGCCTTAGAGAGGGTGGAGCACATTCCTTGGGGATTCCTGGCTGACACCACATGGAGGGGTTGAGCATGTACCCTCATGGAGGCACATGACACCACATGGAGAGGGCAGAGAGCCTGGGTGCAGCCCCAATGTTTAAAGAGGGTGGAGCCAAGAAAAAGGTGGTCTCCCCAATGTACCCCAAGGTTGCATTCAGAGAGAGATGGGCTACTCCACAGGCCTTTGGAAAGTGTGGGACTCTGCTTTCTAAAGTACGAAAGATAAATGACTCTCGGACTTTGCCCCGCAGATTTTTGAAACAGCTTGAGTCCTGTGACCCCTGTGTTCCTCCCAATTCCTCCCTATGGAAATGTGTATATGTAGCCTATGACTGTTCCTCCTTTGCATGTTGGCAGCAAATAACTTTTTTGAGTTTCACAGTTCCAGAGGAAAATTTTGCCTTAGGACTATCCATGCCTGTAACTAACTTTGATGAGATTTTGTACTTTTTCTGACTTTATATTGCATTTGTATTGTTACTGAAGTGTTTTTTATCATATAGTTGTATATTCATCATCATGATCATTTCTTAGAACATTTGCATCAATTCAGAAAAGGAAATAAAAAGAAAACAGGAAAAAATTCACACATACTGTAACCTTTACCCCTCCCCTTCATTGATCACTAGCATTTCAATCTACTAAATTTATTTTAACATTTGTTCCCCCATCATTTATTTATTTTTAATCCATGTGTTTTACTTGTCTGTCGATAAGATAGATAAAAGGAGCATCAGATACAAAGCCCTCACAATCACACAGTCACATTGGGAAAGCTACATTATTACACAATCATCTTCGAGAAATATGGCTACTGGAACACAGCTCTTCATTTTCAGGCAGATCCCTCCAACCTCTCCATTACTCCTCTGAAAAATGTTATATCTGTACAATGAGTAAGAATAACCTCCAGGACAACCTCTTGACTCTGTTTGGAATCCCCCAGTCCAGACACCCCACTTTGTCCCATTTCACTCCTCCCCCTTTTAGTCAAAAAGTTTCCCTCAATCCCTGGATGCTGAGTTCCAGCTCATTCCAGGATCTCTGTGCCTGCTGCTAGGAGGGTCCACACCCCAGGGAGTCATGTCCCACATAGAGACGGATGGCAGTGAGTTTGCTTGTCATATTAGCTGAGAGAGAGAGGCCACATCTGAACAACAAAAGAGGTTCTCTTGAGGATGACTCTTAGGCCTACTTTTAAGTAGGTTTACCCTATCCTTTGCAGGGTTAAGTTTCATATGAACAAACCCCCAGATTGAGGGCTCCTCCTATTGCTTCGGTTGTCCCCACTGCTTGTGAGAATATCAAGAATTCTCCACTTGGGAAAGTTGAGTTTTCCCCCTTCTTCCCATTGCCCCAAGGGGGCTTTGCAAATACTTTTTTATTCACCGTTCAAATCACTATGGGATTTATCGGGGCATCTCTCTGGACAACCCTACAAATTTCATGCCCTACTCAAGGTTATGTGTTGTGCTGGTTTAAAAGGATGTATGCCCCCTAGAAAGGCCATGTTTTAATCAAAATCTCATTTCATAAAGGTAGAACAATCCCTATTCAGTACTGTATGTTTGAAACTGTAATCAGATCATCTCCCTGGATGATGTGATTTAGTCAAGAGTGGTTGTTAAGATGGATTAGGTGACAATGTCTCCATGGGTGGGTCTGGTTGGTTTATTGGAGTCCTATAAAAGAGGAAACGTTTTGGAGAATGGGAGATTCAGAGAAAGCAGAACAGAATGACATAACCATGAGAAGCAGAGACCACCAGCCAGCAACTTTTGGAGATGAAGAAGGAAAACGCCTCCTGGAGAGCTTCATTGAAACCAGAAGCCAGGAGAGAAAGCTAGCAGATGACACCGTGTTCACCATGTGCCCTTCCAGCTGAGAGAGAAGCCCTGACTGTTTGCCACGTGCCTTCTCACTTGAGAGAGAAACCCTGAACTTCATTGGCCTTCTTGAACCAAGGTATCATTCCCTGGATGGATGCCTTTGATTGAACATTTCTATAGACTTGTTTTAATTGGGACATTTTCTCAGCCTTAGAACTGTAAGCGAGCAACTTATTAAATTCCCCTTTTTAAAAGCCATTCTGTTTTTGGTATATTGCATTCTGGCAGCTAGCAAACTAGAACACATGTACTTATGATGTTCAATTAAGCTGGCCACATAAGTTATATTAGGAAATGCACTAGTCAAAATATAAATTTCATACCAAATAAACATTTTTTGTTTTAGTCTCACACATAAGTTAAAGTTTTAAAATATGAATTGCCACCTATTTTTAGTACCCTGTATTGAAATGTACATTTCTTTGTTCTTCCTCATGCAAAACCGTTTTTAAATTTGTGCATTTAGTCACTATCATTATACACTCTAGGCCTTTCTAGATTATACCATCTCAGTCTTTATCATCTATCTTTCCTTCTGGTTTCATTTGTGCCCCCAGGCCTCCTCCCTCTATCATTCTCATATTCAGCTTCATTCAGTGTTCTAACATTATGTGCTACAATCAGGTAGTGTTGTGCTATCCATTTCTGAATATTTACAATAAGTCCCATTGCAGAATATGTATCCCTTCAGCTCCAATTACCCAATATCTACCCTATTTCTATCTCCTGATGACCTCTGTTCTTAACTGAAATTCTCCAAGTTCATTCATTAATGTTAGTTCATATCAGTGAGACCATACAGTTTTTGTCCTTTTGTTTCTGGCTAATCTCACTCAGCATAATGTCCTTAAGGTCCATCCATGTTGTTACATACTTCATAACGTTATTCTATCTTACACCTGCATAATATTCCATTCTATGTATATACCATAGCTTGTTTAGCCACTCATCTGTTGATGGGACATTTTGGCTGTTTCCATCTCTTGCCAATTGTAAATAATGGTACTATAAACATTTTTGTGCAAATGTCCATTTGTATCCTTGCCCCCATGTCCTCTGAGTACATACCTAGCAATGGTATTGCCGGGTCATACGGCAATTCTATACTTAGCTTCCTGAGGAACCACCAAACTGCCTTCCACAACAGTTGTACCATTTGATATTCCCACCAACAGTGGATAAGTGTGCCTCTTTCTCCACATCCTCTCCAGCACTTGTCATTTTCTGTTTTATTGATAATGGCTGTTCTAGTTTGCTAGCTGCCAGAATGCAATATACCAGAAATGGGATGGCTTTTAAAAGGGGGAATTTAATAAGTTGCTAGTTCACAGTTCCAAGGCCGAGAAAATCCCAGTTAAAACAAGCCTATAGAACTGTCCAATCTAAGGCATCCAGGGAAAGATACCTTGGTTCAAGAAGGCCGATGAAGTTCAGGGTCTCTCTCTCAAGTGAAAAGGCACATGGTGAACATAGAGTTTCTCTCTCATCTGGAAAGGCACATGGTGAACACGGTCAGGGTTCCTCTGTCATCTAGAAGGGCACATGGAGAACACAGCGTTATCTTCTAGCTTCTTCTGGCTTCCCATTTCATGAAGCTCCCCGGGAGACATTTTCCTTCTTTATTTCCAAAGGTCGCTGGCTGGTGGACTCTGCTTCTTGTGGCTATGTTGTTTTGCTCTTTTCTCTCTGAATCTCCTTCATTCTCCAAAATGTTTCCTCTTTTATAGGACTGCAGAAACTTATAAGATGCACCCAAATGGGTGGAGACACATCTCCTCTAATCCATCTTAACAACCACTCTTGATTGGATTACACCTCCAGGAAGATGATATAATTCCAGATTCAAAAATACTCTATTGAATAGGGATTATTCTGCCTTTATGAAATGGGTTTTAATTAAAACATGGCTTTTCTAGGGTCCATACATCCTTTTAAGCCAGCACAATGGCCATTCTGGTGGGTGTGAGATGATATCTCATTGTGATTTTGATTTGCATTTCCCTAATAGCCAGGGAAGTTGAGCATCTTTTCATGTGCCTTTTGGCCATTTGTATTTGTTCTTCTGAGAAGTGTCTGTTTAAATCTTTTGCCCATTTTGTAATTGGGTTGTCTGTCTTTTTGTTGTTGAATTGAACAATCTCTTTATATATTCTGGATACCTTTATCTGATAGATCCTTTTCAAATATTGTCTCCCATTGTGTAGGCTGTCTTTTTAATTTCTTGACAAAGTTCTTTCATGCACAGAAGTGTTTAATTTTGAGGAGTTCCCATTTATCTATTTCCTTCTTCAATGATCATGCTTTGGGTGTAAAGTCTAGGAAACTGCCTCCTATTATATGTTTATAAGATATTTCCCTACATTTACTTCCAAAAGTTTTTTGGTCTTAGATCTAATGTTTAGGTCTTTGATCCATTTTGAGTTAAGTTTTGTATAGGGTGTGAGGTATGGATTATCTTTCATTCTTTTGCATGTGTATATCCAGTTCTCTCGGCACCATTTATTGAAGAGACTATTCTGTCCCAGGTGAGTTGGCTTGATAGCCTTATCAAAGATCAATTGTCCATAGTTGAGAGGGTCTATATCCGAACACACTATTTGATTCATTCGTCAGTATATCTATCTTTATGCCAGTACCATGCTGTTTTAACCACTGTAGCTTCATAATATGCCTTAAAATCAGGTAGCGTGAGACCTCTGACTTCATTTTTTTTTCTCAGGATACTTTTAGCTATTTGGGGCACCCTGCCCTTCCAGATAAATTTGGTTATTGGTTTTTCTATTTCTGAAAAGTAAGTTTTTGGGATTTTAATTGGTATTGCATTGAATCTGTAAATCAACTGAGGTAGAATTGACATCTTAACTATGTTTAACCTTCCAATCCATGAACATGGTATACCCTTCCATTTATTTAGGTCGTTCTGTAATTTCTTTTAACCATTTCTTATAGTCTTCTTTGTTTAGGTCTTTTGTCTCTTTAGTTAAATTTATTCCTAAATATTTTATTCTTTGGTTGCAATTGTAAAAGAAATTTTTTTCTTGATTTCCTCATCAGATTGTTCATTCCTAATGTATAGAAACACTACAGATTTTTGAGCATTGATCTTGTAACCTGCCACTTTGCTGTACTCGTTTATTAGCTCTAGTAGTTTGCTGTGGATATTTTGGAGTTTTTGACATATAGTATCATATCATTTGCAAACAGTGAGAGTTTTACTTCTTCCTTTCCAATTTTGATGCCTTTTATTTCTTTTTCTTGTCTAATTGCTCTGGGTAGAACATCCAACACAATGTTGAATAACAATGGTGATAGTGGACATCCTTGTTTTGTTCCTAATCTTAGGGGGAAGGTTTTCAGTTTTTCCCTTTGAAGATGATGTTAGCTGTGGATTTTTCATATATTCCCTTTATCATGTTGAGGAAGTTCCCTTCTATTCCTATTCTTTGAAGTGTTTTCAACAAGAAAGGATGTTGAATTTGTCAGATGTCTTTTCTGCAACCATCAAGATGATTATGTGTTTCCTGCTTTGATTTGTTGATATGGTGTATTACATTAAATTTTCTTGTGTTGAACCATCCTTGTATACGGGATGAATCCTACTTGACCATGGTGTATAATTCTTTTAATGTGCTGCTGAATTCAATTTGCAAGAATTTTTTTGAGGATTTTTATATCTATATTTGTTAGATTGGTCTGTAATTTTCTTTTCTTGTAATATCTTTGTTTGACTTTGGTATGAAGATGATGTTGGCTTCATAGAATGAGTTAGGTTGCCTTCCCTCCTCTTCAATTTTTTTGAAGAGTCTGAGCAGTATTGATATTAATTCTTTCTGGAATGTTTGGTAGAATTCACATGTGAAGCCATCTGGTCCTGGACATTTCTTTTTTGGGAGCTTCTTAATAACTGATTCAATTTCTTTACTTGTGATTGGTTTGTTGAGGTCATCTATTTCTTCTCAAGTCAATGTTGGTTGTTCATGCCTTTCTAGGAAGTTGTCCATTTCATCTACATTTTCGATTTTATTAGCATGAAGTTCATCATTGTATCCTCTCATTACCTCCTGTGGGGTCAGTGGTTATATCTCCTCTTCCATTTCTAATTTTATTTATTTGCATCCTTTCTCTTCTTCTTTTTGTCAACCTTGCTAAGGGTCCATCAATCTTATTGATTTTCTCATAGAACCAATTTCTGGTTTTGTTTATTTTCTCAATTGTTTTCATGTTCTCAATTTCATTTATTTCTGCTCTAATCTCCATTATTTCTTTCCTTTTTCTTGCTTTTGGGTTAGTTTGCTGTTTTTTCTCTACTTCTTCTAAGTGTACAGTTAATTCCTCAATTTTTTCTCTTTCTTCTTTTTTGATATAGGCATTTAGGGCAATAAATTTCCCTCTTAGCACTGCCTTTGCTGTATCCTGTACATGTTGACATGTTTTGTTTTCATCTTCATTTGCATCGAGATATTTACTTATTTCTCTTGTAATTTCTTCCTTGACCCACTGGTTGTTTAAGAGTGTGTTGTTGAACCTCCACATATTTGTGAATTTTCTGGCCCTCTGCCTATTATTGATTTCCAACTTTTTTCCTTTATGATCTGAGGAAGTGTTTTGTATGATTTCAATCTTTTTAAGTTTCTTGAGACTTGCTTTGTTACCCAGCTTGTGGTCTATCCTTGAGAATGATCCATGAACGCTCAAAAAAAAAAAGTATATCCTGCTGTTGTGGGTGTAATATTCTATAAATGTCTGTTAAGTCTAGCTCATTTTTTGTATTATTCAGATTCTCTGTTTCTTTATTGATCCTCTGTCTAGATGTCCTGTCCATTGATGAGAGTGGGGAATTGAAGTCTCCAACTATTTTGGTAGATGTGTCTGTTTCTCTTTTCAGTGTTTTCAGTGTTTGCCTCATGTATTTTGGATCATTCTGGCTCAGTACATAAATATTTATGATTATTATGTCTTCTTGTTGAATTGTTCCTTTTATTAATACATAGTGTCCTTCTTTGTATCTTTTAACTGTTTTACATTTGAAGTCTAATTTGTTGGATATTAGTATAGCTACTCCTGCTCTTTTCTGATTGTTATTTGCATGAAATATCTTTTCCCAACCTCTCACTTTCAACTTATGTTTATCCTTGGGTCTAATATGCATTTCCTGTAGACAACATATAGATGAGTCCTGTTTTTTAATGCATTCTGCTAGTCTTTGTCTTTTGATTGGGAAGTTTAATGTATTAACATTTAGTGTTATTACTGTATGGGCATTCCTTTCTTCTACCATTTTGCCTTTTGAATTTTATATGTCCTATCTAATTTTTCTTCTTTTTACCTTAACTGATAGCCTTCATTTCTGCACTCTTCTCCACACCTCTCTCTCCTGTCTTTTCCTATCTGTCTCTAGTATGTCTCTATATAAACCCCTTTAGTATTTCTTGCAGAGCCCATCTCTTTGTCACAAATTCTCTCAGTGATTTTTTATTTGAAAATGTTTTAATTTCCCCCTCTTTTTTGAAGGACAAGTTTGCTGGATATAGAGTTCTTTGTTGGCAGGTCTTCTCTTTTAGTAACTTACATATATCATCCCACTGTCTTCTTACCAGCATGGTTTCTGCTGAGAAATCTATGCATAATCTTATTGGGCTTCCCTTGTATGTGATGGATTGCTTTTCTCTTGCTGCTTTCAAGATTTTCTCTTTCTCTTTGTCGTCTGACATTCTGATTAGTAAGTGTCCAGATGTCTCTTTGGATCTATTTTGTTCGGGATATGCTGCACTTCTTGGAAATGTAATTTTCAGTCTTTCAAAAAAGTTGGGAAATTTTCAGTGATAATTTTCTCCATTAGTTTTTCTCCTCCTTTTCCCTTCTCTTCTCTTTCTGGAACACCCACAAAATGCCTATTCATGTGCTTCATGTTGTCATTCAATTCCCTGAGTCCCTGCTCCTATTTTTCCATTCTTTTCCCTATATATATTTTTTTGCTTGTCAGATTTCAAATGTCCCATCCTCCAGTTTGCTAATCCTATCTTCTGCCTCTTGAAATCTGACATTGTAAGTTCCCTTGTTTCTTTCATCTTTTCTACTGTGCCTTTCATTCCCATAAGTTCTGTGATTTGTTTTTTCAGACTTTCAGTTTCTTCTTTTTGTTCATCCCTGGCCTTCTTTATATCCTCCCTCAATTCACTGATTTGATTTTTGATGAGGTTTTCCATGTCTATTTGAACATTCTGAATTAAGTGTTTCAACTCCTGATGAAACAATTGGTTTGTTGGTTTATTCCTTTGACTGGGCCATATCTTCAATTTTCCTACTATGTTTCATTACTCTTTGTTGGCATCTAGGCATTTAATTAATTGAATTTAACTAATTAATTAAAATTTATTTATTTATTCTGGAGAGTGTTTTCACTTTTTTTTACCTAGGATTTTCTTGCTGGATGACTTTGTTGTCTATCTGCTCTTTGACATTCAGTTCAGCATATACTAGACCTCTAGCTCAGGTTTTGTTTAACAGATCAGAATTTTTCAGTTCTTGTTTTCTTGTTTCTTGCCCTGTATGGTGCCACCCCACCCCCCACCCCTCACCATCACTTAGGAGGGTCTACTTAGGTATTATAGACTTCCAGCCAGATTTTCCCAGAGCAAACTGGCCTCTTCTCAGGAGGAAAGAGTCACCTGCGTCAGTTTTCCCAGAGGGTGAGATCCAGCAGATTAAAAGGCTTTCCCACAAAGCCTCTGGACTCTGAGTTTTTCCTATCCTGCCCAATATGTGGCACTTTTCTGCCTGTAGATCCCACCAGCATAAGTGATGAGGCACCTTTAACTTCTGCAGACTCTCCCTGCTGGGGGCATGGTTGAGACAGAGGAGAGGTGGTAGGCTGGCTTTAATCACTTCACTTTTCCAGTCCCTGGGGTCTCAATTCCTTGAGGGAGAGATTCCACCTGATCTGGGCCCCACCCCTCTCCTAAGGAAGGCATAGGCTCGAGAGAAGCTCTCAAACAAGCTTAATTCTGCCTATGCCTGGGGCAGTTGGAGCCCGAGAAGCCTTGTGACTGTATCCAAAGAATAGTCAAGCCATAGAAATACAACCACAAAAAAGAAAAAGAAAAATCCTTTTTGGAGCAGGGCCCCATTCCTCGGGTCTGCCAATCAAGAGCTTAAGTTGGTATGTTGCTCTGTGTATCTCCAGGTCCTATGTGCCCCTCCTTTCTTTCAGGGCCCAAGCCCTTTCAAGTATTATGTGCTATCTGATCCCAAAAACCTCTGGGTTTTTTTCCCCCTTTTTTCTTTTTCATCAGCCCTGCCCCTTCTGCACCAGGGCAAAAACCAGCCACCTCAGGTTTTAACTGGAGGTTCAGCTGAGCTGGGGGCCTATTTTTAGTAGTCAGAATTTGTTAATTAATTCTACAATTGGAGCTTGGTTGCACTCAGCCACTGCTGCTGGTAAAGTCTCTTTCCTTTTCCCTCTGGAAAGCAGCCTGTTGGGGAGGGGTGCCTGCCGCTATGGCTTGGGGAACTCACAGTTGTGGGTGGGCTTGCAGCCAGTCCAGTTTGCCCAGACTGGGGTATGCTGTGTGTCTTGTCACTGACATGGCCCCTGCAGTAGTTCTGTACTGTTTCTGGCTTACTAGCTGCTCTGGAGGAGAAACTAAATCCCACACCTCATTAAGCCGCCATCTTGGCCCCTCCTCTCATTGAAATGGTTTAAGCCTTCCTTAGATTATTATGGAATGAATGTATTTTGCAGTTAGAAAGAATATGTCTTTGGGGGTCCAAAGGGTGGCGTGTGCTGATTTGAATCTGTGGTGGACCCCAGAAAAGCCGTGTCCTTTAATCCTCATACTATATTGCTGGCTGGGGGCTTTTTGATTCTTCCCATGGAGATGTGACTCACCTGATTGTGGCTATTAACTGTTGAATAGAGGGAGATACAACTTCATCCATTCCACCACATTGGTCTTGATTAGCTTTACTGGAATGTTTTAAAAGAGGAATCATTTTGGAGAGAGTCCATTTTTTGAAAATGATGAGAGCAACAGAGACAGGAGAACTACAGAATCCACCAGTCAGCGACCTTTGGAATTGAAGGAGAACTGGGGGAGCTTCATGAAGCAAGAGGCCTAGAGAGGAAGCTAGAAGATGTCGCCATGTTTGCCATGTGCCTTTCCAGTTGAGAGAGAAACCCTGAACTTCATCGGCCTTTCTTGAATGAAGTTAACCTCTTGTTGGTGCCTTAATTTGTGCAGTTTCATAGACTTGCTTTAATTGGGACATTTTCTCAGTCTTTTAACTGTAAACTGGCGACTTATAAAATTCCCCTTTTTAAAAGCCATTCTGTTTCTGGTATATTGCATTCTGGCAGCTAGCAAACTAGAACATACATCATATACCAAAACCAACTCAAAATGGATCAAAGGCCTAAATATAAGACCTAGAACTATCAAATTCCTATAAGAAAGCATAATATATGGAAGCATCTTCAGGATCTTGTGTTGGGCAATGGTTTCTTAGATTTTGCACCCATAGCACAAGCAACAAAAGAAAAAATAGGTAAATGGGACCTCATGAAATGAAAAACTTTTGTGCATCAAATGATTTTATCATAAAAGTAAAAATGCAGCCTACACGACAAAATATTTAGAAACCACAAATCACATAAAGGTTTATTATTCAGAATATATGAAAGAAATCCTTCAACTAAAAAGCAAAAAGGCAAACGACCAATTAAAAATGAGCAAAAGACTTGAATAAACAGCCCTCTGAAGAAGATATACGAATGGCCATAAAGCAAATGAAAAGATGTTCAACATCAATAGCTATTAGGGAACTACGAATCAAATCCACAATTAGATGTCATTTCATACCAAGGAGAATAGCTACCATTAAAAAATGGAAAATTATAAGTGTTGGAGAGGATGTGGAGGAATAGGAATACTCGTTCATTGCTGGCAGGAATGCAAAATGGTGCAGCCACTGTGGAAGACAGTTTGGTGGGTCCTCAGAAAGTTAAGTATAGAATTACCATA
Organism: Myrmecophaga tridactyla; assembly: GCA_004026745.1. NCBI lineage: Eukaryota > Metazoa > Chordata > Mammalia > Pilosa > Myrmecophagidae > Myrmecophaga > Myrmecophaga tridactyla. Next base: position 83,075 of record PVIY010007164.1, read on the forward strand.
TGACCCAGCAATCCTTCTTGCTATATACCCAAAATAATTGAAATGAAGGACTCTAGCAGATATTTTCACATTGATGTTCACATTGACCTTACTCACAATTGCAAAAAGATGGAAGCAATCCAAGTGTCCACCAACCTATGAATGGATAAACAGAATGTGGTATTACATATAATGGAATATTAGTCAGCCATTAAAAGGAATGAAGTTCTGATACATGAAACAACATGGATAAATCTTGAAGACAGCACATTGAGTGAAATACACTGGACTTCAAAAGGACAAATATTGTATGACCTGACTGATAGAAAATAGAATAAGAAAACTCATAGAATCAGGTTGTAGAATATAGGTTACTAGAGGATAGAGTGGGACTAGAGAAATGGAAGTTAAGGCTTAAAATGTGTAGAGTTCCTATTTGGAATGAATTAAATGTTTTGGTAATGGATGGTGGTGATT